>JAJIYU010001878.1:0-33474 GCA_030144865.1 Tinospora cordifolia
GTTTTTAATTTCTATGTAAGGGCATGTTGCCCAAGTTTTGAATCTTCTGCTGTAATATTTTTCTTCAAGATCAAATTATGTACTCAATTTTATTTAATTAATTGAGTTTATGAATTTCAGTTATTTCTTGTATTATTAGCTTATTAATTCTTTGAATTTAAGTTATGTACTGTTAAATAAAATCAAGGCATGAAATAATTGAAATAGAAAGAAACTCAAGTGTGTGTCACTTGTAAAGTAACACCGGCCCGGCCCGCCGTTTGGTTTAGCCCACCATCAAGAGAATGGTGGTCGTGTCCAATGCTTAAAGATATGGGGGTTGGGGTGTTACAATAAAATTGGGCAACATGCCCTTCCACTTAGACTTTCACTCAAAAAATTGCCACACCCAAACAATTTCTCAAATGTCTCAATAACTAAGGTTTCCCGAGCCCACTATACTTGACTATCCCATACAAGCCAAGCATAGAGAAACAAGTTCTCTCAAAGTTACCGATCATTCACCAAACATGGTCCGTCATTCTCTGAGTCTAAGCTTCCTCCATAACCTCAAATTTTTATGCATCCCATACCACATAGAAACCAAAGTTATAAAATTTTCCCGATCTTGTGTCTTGACCAAACAAGTGTTTCGTTTTCACACGTTATCAATCTATAACCTATTGCCTAAAGTTTTATGTTTTTGATCCACTGTTCCACCCAAGTTTCTACCTAAGGTCACTCCCCTAAACCCAAGGTTTCAATTTGGTCGACTCACAACCTCTGTCTAGTCAAGATACTATCTTTGGCATCTATTCGACTTCTAGTTAGTTTCTTGCCCTAAGTTTTTCACCTTCTAATTTTCTTTATAAAAAGTAAGGGTGTTCTTCAACTCTGACAACTTGTATAAGCTGGCGAGACAACCTCCAGATCAGGCTATAAGACTGAAGTCTGCATAGCAACCGCACTTTCTAGGGAGAGATAATTCACCTCATTTTCAATGTTTAGCTTTACTCGAGACAAGGCTTACCCACTATTAGCTCAACTTGCAATCTTTGTATCCAAACAAAATATTTCAAAACACATATTTCCTTTTTATTAAAACACTGTCCAAAACATTTTTCACAAAAATAGAAGGTAGGGCATACAAATTTCTTAAGTCATATACCACCGTAGGTATTAGATTAACTTTCCAATTCTAGCCCAACAACACATGTTTGCGCTTGACTTTCTATTTCTACCCCAAAGCATCTAAAGCCTAGCCTCTGATACGACCTTTGTAACACCCCAACCCCCGAGACTTTCAATTGGAATTAACCACAAGGCAGGCTGGGCCATGTTACTTTACAAGTACACAACTTGTATCACATTATATTTTGATTATCTCAAGTTTTATTAATTCATAATGAGCACACAACCCAAATAATTTAACTTTAATTTAATAAGAAGATTACAAGGGAGATAAAAGAAATCTTCAATCTTTATTCATTCAATAAAATAATAAAAAAGTACATACTTGAATTTCAAATAACAAAAGCATACATAAATCAAATTAAAAACTAAATTCAGCATAAGTCTTAATTCAAATAATCCAAAATTTGGGCAACATGCCTTTACGTATAATTTTTCAAATTTAAAACCCTATCTAATTTTCAATAGTCTTCATGATTCCATTTACAAAAAAAATATGAGAGGAAGGGATGAGCACAAAGCCCAGTGGATCATTCCATAATCAACTAAATTAATAATTCAAATCAAAAGCACATCTAAATTCAAATACTTATAAACAATTGAGTGATTCAAACAACATAGTTGGTTATTGTTGACATTAAGACTGAAAGGGGTTTTAATCCCTTGATGTTCTAATCAAAACATTGTGCTCTTAGATGAAAAAAAAAATTATCTTGTGATATTCCATTGGAATAAGAATCTCATGTCCACATTCCAAGTACTTTGGGTTTTACCCATCCACACATAGTGATGAGCCCCATATACACTACGTATACGTAAAGAACAATCATAACATCACTTAGATTACTATGATAGTATGTAGTTCGTAACTTCAAAGTCTTAATCTTAATTCCCACATATTCATGAATCAAAAATCAAAATAGTAAAATTAAGAATAAAACTCCAAAAACCATGAAAACAATACATAGCATGCTTCATAATTCAAATCAAACCTAAGTATAAAAACTAAGCATGGCATGGTATCATGAATGCTTAAAACTTGCATATATGATAATCTAAATTTAAATCATGATCAAACATTTTACAAACTGAAAATAAAGTGTCAAACTGAAAATAAAAGATGCATGAACATGTTAAAAACTCAAACTAGTTAAGTAGGAGAGTAGCAAATCCCATCCACCTTATGAAGCTTTATCTCAAAATTTTAGCAGAGGCTCCTTTCTTCAACACTTCTAGCATCAAAGATAACTCAAGAACACTCAATCAAACACTCAAGAATACTTCAAGATCACTCAAGAATAAAAGGTTTGCCAAGAAGAAGGCTAAAATAAGCTAAGAGGGAAGTGTCAACTCTTTGCTTTGGGATAAAGAATAAGTATGCATAAGGGGGGTTTACATAAATTTTCAAAAGTAGAAGGGGGATGTCTTGGGCAGCTTGTGTAGCTCACAAATTGATCAACATTCCATTTTTAAAGGGGATGGTTTGCTTGAATAGGGCAAATGTGCTCATAGCTTGAGATAATGGGACCACTATGGTTTCCAATATAAGTGCGAGCACCCATGGGATTCTTATTTAGTTTCCTATCTATGTGTAAGCATGAAATCAGTCTTGGAATATATTCAAATCAATTCAGACGTCCATATGGAACTACATCATGGCACTTAGTATCATTTCCTAGCTAGTTCCTTTGTTTGGTCATCACACAAGCATGCATAGAAACTTTCCTATTTTGGCATTTTTATTGGGGAATTCTTTCCTTGAGCATTAGATCAGATTTAGAACACCTCGTAAATCAACTAAGGATGTGATCTTGTGATTATAGTGTGTTTCTAATCTAGTTTAGGAAGTGGACCAAGAATCTTTCCTATCTCATTCAAATTTGGGCATCAAGCATTTGAGCAAGATAATGCTTCCTTATTTCCACCCTTGGGACATCATGCTAGCAAGGCTTTTTGGTTGTACTATATCATACTTGGTGGACACAAGATCATGGTCTAAGATTTCCATTTTGGCTTAAGGAAACACTCTAATTTAGATTGTTTTGAGTGATGCACAAGATAAAGGTCATTTTTGGCATTTTACCATGGAATCTCACAAGATAATGGCGTCACCTTTCGTTTCTATTTCTGAAATTTCTATTTTGGTTTGTGTGAGCATCAAGGGGACAGATAGGGTTTTGAGAGTGCACCATTTAGGTTTTAAAAACATCTCTTTGTCACATGTGTGCACACACACGACACATGCAAGGATTGATTTGGGGTGTATGGAATATGGGTACATATGATCATTTGTGGGTGTACGTGAAATCAATTTTCATATTTTCTAAACACCTAGGATGTCTCATGGGCATACATGATCATTTGCATGGCACATTTGATCATTCTATATGATTTCGAATAAGGGAAATGTCCCATTGAGGTTGGGTAGGGTGAGGGTGTACATGATCATGGTGTTCCACCCATGTAGTTTGCACATTTTAAGGGGTGGTCATACATTCATGGGTCTATATGAATTTAATAAAAACTTTTATCTCATTATTTACTAGGAATTAAGGACTTTAATATATATTTTTGCATTCATGATAAACCAATGCACATTTGAAAATCATCATTTGACTAGGGTGATTTTCATTTCATTTACTTTCACAATTTAGACTCCATCGAAGGAAATTCGGCAAATGAAACCCTATTTTTTGGCCAATTGAGTTGATTTTTGGATATGTTTTCAGGTTTATCAGTTCATGTCATCTCATGCCATTTCCAGTTGTTTTGGGTTCCTAAGGGTCACTAAATGAGGATTTTGGACCTACTAAATTTGCCCTAAACTAGACCTGATTTCATTTCTTACCCAAATTTCACCCAATTGATATTAAAATTCTTATTTCATTAAGTTCAAGGTTTCTAGGGTATTACAATCTATGCTAAGTATACCCGGTGTGAATATTGATTAATGTGATAAAGAGCATGATAACTTGTTTATTTATATCCATTAGTTATTTATCTTGGATATTTAAAATGTAAATATGCTTGTGATCATTAATCAAAGAAGATAAAAAGAATTAACAACATACTGGCATGGTGATGAAGATATTGTGGTAGTAGTCTAGCATCATCTTTTTGGTATTCCTAGCCCTAGGCAGGTCTCAATTTGAAATGAGACTGAGAGTCTAAGTGAGACTTCACTCCCTGGTTGATGATCCAATGAGACATCAAGCTGAAGATAGGATTTTTGGAGTGTGTAACAGTCCTTGGGCATTACATTGAGTACTCAGAACCTAAGTTGGAATGCCGAGGGAGAACTCCTTTCGGTCTTAGCGTTAACTCAAATAATTGAATTGTTGAAACACATCAATGTATTATAAATTCTTGCATGTTTGTGTTTTAACTGTTATAATACTTTAGATGTTCTTGTGTAAGATCTACTAAGCTCTTAAGCTCATCCCCACTAATCTAATTGTAGGTAACCAATGAAGATATTTCCTCAGGCAGGTACTTAAAACTATTGGAGTAGTTTATATAATCCACTGTTGGGGTTCAACAGGAGTAGCAATTTACTTATGTTTACAGTTGTAGGGCACAGACCCACATTTCATTTATGTTTACCTGTTTTGTTTATTGACTTTGGCCATGGGGCCATGCATTCGATTATTGATTCATTTTGAACTCAAACCATGGGGTCATAGTATGTTATTTCATCTTCTTGAGATTAACCATGTTGTTATATTTTAGACATGCCATCTATATGTCTATTCATGCTTAATACTGGTGTTTATGTTTTTGCACTCTAATATGTATTGGAATGGTATGAGAAAGAAAGAAAGAACACGACGCAACGTTCCCAGTCCCCAGATATCAATGGCGGGAGTGACTACACCTTGTGATTAATCTCGTCTCGAGGTGAGAGACGAAGACGCCAAGTAAACGACATGTGAGAAATAGGATCCGGGGGCTGGGATGTTATAAAGGTGGTATTAGAGCTCAATCAGTAGCTCACTGGGAAAGAGTTCAGTCAGTAAGTCACTGAAAAAAGTACAAATTGAAGCTGTAATACCCCAACCCTTGAGACATTCGATTAGACTTTACCACAAGGCGCCTTGGGGTCCCATCACAATTTTCATGTACACAACTTGCATCATATTCTATTTCAATTATCTCAAGTCTTACTTATTTACAATGAGCACACAACCCAATTTATTTAACAAGACTATTAAATAAAGTGATAAAAGAAATGCTCCAATCTTTATTCATTCAATCAAATAGAGCAGTACATATTGATTCAAACAACATCTTTGGTTATTGTTGACATTAAGACTAAAAGGGGTTCTAATGTCTTGATGTTCTTATCAAAATACTCCACTCTTAGATGAAAAGACAATTCATCTTGTCATTCTCCATTTGAGTAAGGATCTCATGTCCATATTCTAAGTACTTTGGGTTATACCCATCAACACTCAATGATGAGACCCATATATACAATTAGTATATATAAAGAACACCCAAAACATTACTTAGATGACTATGGTAGTACGTGGTTCATAAACTTCAAAGTCTTAAACTTAATTTTCACATATTCATGAATCAAAAATCAGAATAATAAAATTAAGAATAAAACTTTCAAAAAGCATTAAACAATATATAGCATGCTTCATAATTCAAATCAAACCTAAGCATGGAAACTAGGCATGGCATGGTATCATAAATACTTAAAACATCCATACATGATAAATTAAATTTAAATCATGGTTAAAAATTTTGAAAAGTGAAACTAAATGTGCTAAACTGAAAATAAAAGCTGCATGAACATGCTAAAAACTCAAACTAGCAAAATAGAAGTGTGGAAAATTCCATCCACCTTAGTTGCTAGTTTATAGAAAATCTGGCAGAAGTTTCTTTCTCCAAAACTTCTAGCACTTCGAGCACACTCAAAACACTGGATAAAATAAACTTCTTACTTTGAAACACTCAAGAACACAAGAGAAGTGGGAAGGGATTGCCAAGAAGAGGGCTAGGGAAAGTCAAGAGGGAAGTGTCAACTCTTGCTTTGGGATGAAAAAAATGAGAACATTAGGGGGATTTATATAGATTTTCAAGAACAAGGGGGCACTATTTTGGGCAGCCTTGGGCAACTCTCAAAGAGCATCTTTCCATACACAAGAGGGGACGGTTTGTATGGTTTGGGCAGGTGTATCTTTCCAATTCCCTAAGATGAGCACGGTTTGGCAAGTGTGCAAAATATGGTTTCCATTTCATGTATGTGCACAAGATATTTGATTTCCTAATTATATGTGAGTACAAAAAGGATTTAGAGCACTTGTCAATATAGTTTGGACTTTCAAATGTGATCTAATTTTGTGCTCATAGAAATTTCCTAATTGGTTTCATTGTTTGGGTATCACACATATATCACATGGAAACCTTTCCCTTTTTGGCGTCAACACATTGTGTGCACATGTTTTGGATGGTTTTGATGTTTCCTTCTTAGGAGTAAACATGATCTTCGATAATGGCAAGTAAGGAATGTTTCCTATCTTCTTGGACTTAAAAATAGGGTAAAATCACATGAGAAAGGTAGCTTTCCTAGTCAAGTCAAGCAACTTCTATTTTTAGATGTCATGTGCGCAAGGCATGTTTCCTTCTTTATTTTGGGCATCAATCTAGGATAAAGAATCTTTCTTTTTTCTTGTGTTTTTTGTCTTTCACATCTAGCCTAATAGAAATATTTCCTATTCCTTCTTGTGAGCATGATAAGACCATGGAACCACTTTGATATGGTTTATTTTAGGCACCTTCTATTCTTGGACTTTCCCTTTGGTGTGCACATGGCCAACCCCTTAGCTCATGAAATTTTCTTGATTTTTCCATGTTTTCTCATTGAAACTTTCTATTCTATTAGAGTCAGCACAAGAGATGATGACTAGCATTAGGGTTTGTGATCATTATTTGAGACCTTTTTGGTGTGTAGAGCATGGTGTATATGATAACATGTCATGCTAACATTATTACCCATGTGATTCGCACATGCTTAGGGGTGCTCATGCATTTTTGGGTCTACATGAATTTAAAAATAACTTCACATCTTTCATTTGGCTAAGATTTTATGTCCTTATCACACACTTTTGGGTTCACATGAATTTAATAAAAATTCATAACTTTCAACTAGATAGGTTTTTTTCCCATTTTCTTTCTTAATTTAGATTACCTTGATGCATACTAAATAAAAAAAACTCTTAATTGGGCAAATGAAATGAATTTTGGATGGCTAAACCATTTGAGGTGTTTACTTCATTTCATTTCGTTCCTTTTTCTTAAATTTTGCTCTCTTGAGAGGTTTTTGAGCTCATTTGGACTTGCTAATGGATTCTAGAAATTAATTGGTCTTCATTTATCATTTGATTGAATTAGTACATATTTTTCAACTATTACAACCCTCCTTAAAAAGAATTTCGTCCTCGAAATTTGTATATGCTCATTCGATAGGTACTTCTTCAGGGTTTCTAGTAAATGGTTTGGTTCTGACTAATCTGGTAAGCCTAAGGGCTTTATGTCTATGTAACTATCTCTGTGACAGCCTCTATTGTTTTCCAAAACTAAATAGTTATGGAACTATCTTTTGCTGAACTTAGCACTAAGTAGACTTTTGTTTCGTCATTTGATTTGGAGGTTGTCCCATTAGCTTGTATGAGTAATCTGAGTTGAAAAACACTCTTACTTTTTATAAAAAAAATTAAAAGGTGAAAAAATAGGGCAAAAAATTGATTAGAAGTCGAAAAATATGCCAAAGGTGGTATCTTGACTAGACAAAGGTTGTGAATCAACCAGATTGAGCCCTAGGTCCAAAGGAAAGACCCTAGGTCAAAACGTGGTGTAGCCATGGGTGGCATAGTGGATCAAAAGCCTAAATCTTTAGGATATAGGCTAAATACTAAAACTTGTGTAAAAACAAAAAAATTTTGATCTGGATATGGGACTGGGAAGCTTTTATATCTTTCGATTTCTATGTGGCATGGGAATCATGGGAATTCGGGGGTATGGAGAAGCACAGACTCGAAGAATGATGGACTATGTGTGGTGAATGATAGGTAACTCTAGAAGAACAAGTTTCTCTATGCTCAGCAGGTATGTGATAATTGGGTATAGTGGGCTCGGGAACCTTAGTTGTCGAGAAATTTGCAAAAATTATTTGGGTGTGGCTTTGTTCGGGATGAAAGCCTAAGTGGAAGGGGTAGAGTGGTATGGGATACTTGAACCTAAAAGCTTAGGTGAAAGCCTAGAACTTTGCGGTGCTATCATGAACTGTTTGATTGTATGATTGCGTGATATGCATCATTTATTATTAATTTGCTTTGAGACTAAATCCTATACCCATACATGAAAAGAACCTAGAAGAAAAACCTTAAAGCCACTGAACAAATCAAAAACCTAGAAACTGAATCTAGAGTCATGATAGTACGAACGTTTGATGAAACAAACACTAACGTTGAAAAGATGAATTGGGAAGAGTTAAAGGAGATCTTTTGCGAAAAGTTATGTCTGGTGGCTACCCTTAAAAAGCTATAGGTAGACTTTGTGTGACTTAATTAGAGGGATCTCACTGTGATAAACTATGACAAAAAATTCACATAGTTGGCCAAATTCTCTTAAGAACTGATCAAGGAAGAACGAATGAAGGTCAACAGATTTGCATAGGGTCTCAAGATTGAGATACGCAAAGTGGTTATGACCTAGGGCCTAAAAACTTACAAAGATGTTGTAGAATGAGCCCTAATACTTCAACAAGAACTCAACCTGGAGCAAAGGTTGAGAAGTAAAAACATGAGGGCTGGTAATGAAACAGAAAAACCAGAAGCCTAGAAAATGAATAAGAGTGGTGGGAAGGCACCACAAATTTAGAATTAGGGGCAAAATAAAGATGAACTAAAAGAACAGGCGAGGAAGCAGGGATTGTGTGTAACACCCTGAAAACTCTGTATTTAATCAAATGAAATTCTAGAACAATTTAGTGAAATTGGGTGCAAAATGAAACCCAGGCTCATTTCAAAGCTAAATTTGGCAGGTTTCCAAAAGACTCATTTGGTGACCCTTAGGGGCCCAAAACAACCTGAAACAAAGTAAGGTGACATAAACTAACTAATTGGACAACATATTCAAAAATTAGAACAATTGGGTAAAGATTAGAGTTTTCGTTTGTCAAATGCCCTTCAGGGGGTCCAAATTACAAGGAATTTGCATTTATAGTACTTTGGGGAATCGAAATGACCCAAAACGAAATGAGATGACATGAACTAACAAAATAAAGAAATATCCAAAACTTAGGACAATTGGCCAAGATTTGGATTTGGATTTTTATTTCATAGTACCTTCAGTGGGTTACAAATAAGGAAAGTAAATGAAAACAAATTTGGCCAAACCATATATTGAAATTCTTAATTTTTTCATGTGATTCAAAAACTATAATCTAAAGACCACATTCTTTGTGAATAATGAGATATTAATTTTTGTCAAAGTTTTGTGAACCCATGAATGGTGATGATGTCATCATGACATAAACATACACCTTAAGCATGTGCAAGTCACATGGGTGGAACACCATGATCATGTGTACCCTCACCCTACCCAATTATATGAGACATAATGCATTGTTTGGAAACCATGAAGAGTGGTTCCATGCTTATTTGTAATGATTTGATGATTTAAATAGATCATGTACACACTAATCAACCATGTTGGACATCCAAGGAAGGACTAAGAAAGTTTCCATGTACTATACACATATGCCACACAAGTAAACGAACTCAATTAGCAAGTTGCCTATGTGTGACACTTAAAAGAATAAAGCAAACAAAATCAGCAAGAGGATGTCCTAACCAATATGGGAACCATTCTAAATCTAATTCTATGATCACACTTAAATAAGAAAGCACATATATGCTCACACATGAACAAAAACCCTTAGTGGTCCCAATTTTCAAACCATAAGCACACTTGCCCGATTATACGCAAACCATCCTATGAGTGTTTGGAAACTTTCCCAAACTCTGTAAGCTACCCTAGCTACCCAAGACTACCCAAGACATCCCCTTATGCTCACTAAAAATTTATATAGACTCCCTCTTGCTCACATTTCTCTCACCCCAAAGCAAAGAGTTGACACTTCCCTATTTGTTTGTTCTTGCGTTCTTCTTGGCACCTCCTCTTGGTTCTCTTTTCTCTCTTATGTGAGAAGTTATGATTTTAGTGTTTTAGAGAGTGTTTCGAAGTGATTTTTGCTGGTGTTCGAAAGTGTTAAACGTTGGGAAACTTTGCTGAATTTTTAGGGAAAGAAGCACTACTAAGGTGGAGGGGATTTCTAAAACACTATCTTCTTATTTTGAATTCCTAGCATATTCATCCATGTTTAGTTTAGATTTTAGCATGTTTAACATCAGTTATCAGCATGTTTAATCATGTTTTATTTTCAGTTGAATTTTTTTTTATGTTGTAATCATTCATGAGAGCATGCCATGTTTAGAATCTATGTTTAGGATTTATTTTAAAGTTTCAAGCATGCCATATAATGTTTTCATGCTTTCTTGGTTGTTTAAAATTTTGAGATTTATATTCTAAATTTTTTTCATGATTATGTGATTTTAAGCATGAGAAAGTGAAGATAAGAACCACGTACTGTCATAGTGACCCATATGGGTGCTATGTGTGTTCTTAACAAATTCTTGGAGTTTGTGGTTGCAAAGTGCAACTAAGGGATTCTTGGTATGTGGCATCGAATAGAAAGTAACAAAGAAATGTCTTTCTACCCTAAAGAGAGGTATCTAAATTAAGAACATCAAGGGAATAAAACCCCATTTAGTCATAACGTCAACTCGAACCAATTTGATGTACGAATCACTTAATGTTTGAAAGTGTGTGAATTTGAATGTGTTAGAAATTTTAAATAATAAGCTAGTTTTTTGATAGATGATCTATTGGGTTGTGTGCTTACCCCTCCTCTTTGTCTTTTAGGAAATTGAATCATGAAGATTATGAAAATCTGATAGTAGCTATATTTAGAAAATTTCTATTTTTGGAAAGTTTTCTTTTAATGTAAGGGCATGTCGCCCAATTTTGAATAAGACTTTCGCTAAAATTTTATTTTAAAGTTTTGAGTTATGTACTCTTGATAATGAATTCAATAATGTACTTCTTTATTTTCTTTAATAAATAAAGAGTTAAAAATATTCCTTTTTCTACTTGTAACGCCTTATTAAATTTAAAATTGATCAAATTGGGCGAGGGACTCATGAAAGTTTCAATAAGAGTTAGAATAAAGGAATCGGGATGCAAGTTGTGTACTAGTAAATATAACATAGGACCCAACCCGCCTTATGGTTGAGCGTAAACCTATTTCTAGGGGATTGGGGTGTTACAAAGGTAGTATCAGAGCCTACGCATTAGTTGCTAGGTGAAAGATTAGAAAGTTTTCTTTGATACCAAAGGTGGTGTTAGAGCCTAGGCATTAGTTGCTGGGCCAAAATTAGAACATTTCCTCTGACACCAAAAATTGTATCAGAGCCTAAGGTTTAGATGCGCTATGTTAGAAAGAGAAAGTTAAGCATAAACATGTGTTGTTGGGCTAGAATTAGAATGTTTAATCTTATATCAAGGGTGGTATTAGATTTAGAAAGTATCAACTCAATTAAATTTGGCTTATGCTTTGAGTTGAAATTTGAATGGCCTACCTTCTATTTTGAAATTGAAAATTGTTTTGGAAAGTGTTTTCAAAAAGGAAATATGTGTTTAGAAATGTTTTGTTTGAATACAAAGATTGCAAGTTGAGTTAATAGTGGGTAAGCCTTATCTCGAGTAAAACTAAACATTAAAAGGGAGGTAGGTTATCCCACCCTAGAAAGTGCAGTTGCTAAGCAGACTTCGGTCTCGCCACCTGATCTAGAGGTTGTCCCACCAGCTTATAGGAGTAGTCTGAGTTGAAGAACACCTTTGCTTTCTACAAAAGAAAATTAGAATGTGAAAAATTAGGGCAAGAAACTAACTAGAAGTCGAAAAGGATGTCAGAAATGGTGTCTTGACTAAACAAAAGGTTGTGAATCAACCAAATTGGAACCCTGGGTCTAGGGGAATGACTTTAGGTAGAAACATGGGTGGACCAGTGGATCAAAAACATAAAACTTTAGGACATAGGTTAGAAACTGAAAATGTGTGAGAACTGAATCTTGTTTGGTCAGGACGTGAGATCGGAAAGATTCTATGACTTTGGTTTCTATGTGGTATGGGATGCATAGGAATTCAGGGTCATAGAGGAACCCTGTACTCGGAGAATGACAGATCATGTTTGGTGAATGATCGATAACTTTGAAAAAACTTGTTTCTCTATGCTTGGCTAGTATGGGATGGTTAGGTATAGTGGGCTCCGGAAACCTTAGTTATCGAGACATTTGCGAAATTATTTGGGTGTGGCAATTTTCTAAGTAAAAGTCTAAGTGGAAGGGCTAGAGTGGTATATGACACTTGAACCTATAAGCTTAGATGGAAGCCTGGAAATTTGCTATGGTAGCGTGAAATTGCCTAATTTTTTGATTGTTTGAAAAACATGTTTGAATTATTTATATGTATGTCATATGAAACCAAGCCCTATACCCAAGAATAAAAAATACCTAGAAGCATAAACGATTAGGCAACTAAACAAATCAAAAACCTAGAGGCTTAAATTTAGAGTCATGATTGTACGTACGAAATGAAAGCTTAAGAAATATGAACTCGATGAACGAATAGGATGGGACAGCTATCTTCTCAAGTCTGAAAAAACATTTTGTATCCTGAGGATAAGGGAAGATGGGTTGTGTGCCCTAGATTATAATTCTCTTAAATCTTTTATTGTTATATCCTATCGAATAATGGCTTTTGACTTGGAGATAATGGCTGGATCTAAGAGATATACTACCAGAGTTGCCACATCTTGCAGGACGTCTTAGAAAATGCGCTAACACTAGAACAAGAACTCAACCTAGAACAACGGATTAGGGAAAAGAATAAAAAGCTCGGAAGTAAAAAAGTTCATGGGTATTAGAAGAAAAGCAAGAATGCTGGAAAAGCACCACAGAAACAGGGGTAAACCATGAGTGAGTTTAAGGAACAAGCCAGGTGGCAAGGGATGTGCTATGTGTACAAATAGAACGGTCATCTTGCTAGAAATTGCCCAACTACCCTCAGGCTCCTTAGCCACAGAATACTCAGGGAGGAGATCAAAATGATCATTCTCAGGGCCGACAACAACAGCAAAATGTGAACCAAGGATAGAATCAGGGTTGTGGTTAGAACAAGGTAAAAATGGTTGTTGTGGAGGCCCAAAAAAATCAATACCCTAAATAGAAACCCTAGTAGTCCAATGTTAGGACAAAGAAAATTAATTTTTAGAATATAATTAGTGGAAGAGAGTTCTTAAGACTCGCTGTATGTCAGCATTTATTTTGGTTTTGAATAAGGTTTTGTACCTCTAATTTTCAATTAATGAAAATGAATTCATTAAGAACTCTTGTTGCCCCACGTTAAATATTCGAACGAGAAAGAAAGTGTTAGTCACTCAAAGTTACAATCCCAAAGCCTACTGTGTGGTCAAGTCCATTGAGTCGGAGGTGAAAAATGTTCAACCTCAAACGGTTATACCGAATAATTAAAGACTTTAGGATGGATGTAACCCTAAATAAAAGACAAGTCTATCTCTATAACAAGTCTTGCCATTGGACCTATTGCATCAGATCAGGGATGAACAAAAGACAAGATGAATGGCTCACAAGCTTGATAGAGGAAAGTGAATGGAATAAGCATACTGACCATCGGTTAGATGCTAAGAATACCCTAAGACTTAGGAAGAAAACATCGTATGGGTACTTGTGGATCGTCTCACTAAAGTGGCTTAGTTCCTGCCAATCAGATCCACAGATCAAGTCAGTAAGTTTGAGGAGTCACCTGGACACTAGAGGATATGTTGAGGTCTTATGCCTTAGACCTTAAAAGTAAACTGGATAAAGTATGAACCTGATGTTCAAGATGATGCTACTTACGAGGAAGTAGTACTCAGAATCCTCAACCTCAAAGCACAGTGTCTGAGAACGAAGGATATTCTGTTGGTAAAAGTGTTGTGGAAGCATCACGAGGAGGAAGAAGCTACGTGGGAACTCAAAAGTGAAATGAAGAACAAGTATTCACACCTATTCACTAGAAATCCTTAGTTATGTACAAATTTTGAGGAGAAAGTTTTTTTAAGGAGGGTAGGTTGTAATACCCTAAAAATAGTGTATTTAATTAAATGAAATTTCAGAACAATTCAGTGAAAATGGGTGCAAAATAAAACTCAGGCTCATTTTAGGGCTAAATTTGGCAGATTTTCAAAAGTCTCATTTGGTGACCCTTAGGGGCCCAAAACAACTTGAAATGCAGTAAGGTGACATTAACTAACTAACTGGACAACATATCCAAAAATTAGAACAATCGGTCAAGATTAGGGTATTCATTTGTCAAACACCCTTCAGGGGCTCCAAATTAGAAAGAATTGACATTTATGGTACTTTGGAGAATCGAAATGACCCAAAACGAAACAAGATGACATAAACTAACAAAATAAACAACATATCCAAAAATTAGGATAATTGGCCAAGATTTGAATTTTTATTTTATAGTGCCTTTAAGTGGGTTCTAAATAAGGAAAGTAAATGAAAACCAATTTGGTCAAACCGTATATTAAAATTCTTAATTTTTTTCATGTGATTCCAAAACTATAATATAAACACCATAATTCTTTAAGAATAATGAGATATTATTCTTTTTCAAATTTTTGTGAACCCATGAATGGTGATGATGTCATCATGACATAAACATACACCCTAAGCATGTGCAAGTTACATGGGTGGAATACCATGATCATGTGTACCCTCACCCTACCCAATTATATGAGATTGTAATGCATTGTTTGAAAACCATGAAGAGTGGTTCCATGCTTATTTGTGATGATTTGATGATTTAAAGAGATATAGAAAAGTTTCCTATATACATGAGAACACAAAAGAAAGAAAATAGAAAGTTTCCATGAATCCAATTAAGAATGTTATCTCATGTTGATTCAAGAGCTTAGATTGGAAGTTTGGAACCATGATCATGTGTCCATCAAATTTAGATCATGTACACACTAATCAACCATGCTGGACGTCTAAGGAAGGAATAAGAAAGTTTCCATGTACTATACACACATGGCACACAAGTAAATGAACTCAATTAGCAAGTTGCCTATGTGTGACACTTAAAAGAATAAAGGAAACAAAATCAACAAGTGCTCACATTATCTAAATCATGTGCATAAGAGAAAATAGGAAGGTTTTCTATTCAAGTACACACTCACAAAGAAAAGGAAAGATTCCTTGCTCACAAGATCTCACCAAATTAGAAACTCCCATTTATGTTTCATCATAATGCAAAAAGAGGAAAAATCCAAGATATGCTCACATGTACACTTACTAAACTAGATATGCTCACAGAATCTCTTCAAAGAGAATGTTCCAAACTGATTATGGTTCCAAACTTAAATAAGAAAGCACATATAAGCTCATACATGAACAGAAAGCCTTAGCAGTCCCAACTTCCAAACTATTAGCACACTTGCCCTATTATATGCAAACCATCCCATGAGTGTTTGGAAACTTAACCAACCTTTGTGAGCTGCCCTAGCTGCCCAAGACTTCCCAAGACGTCCCCTTACACTCGCTAAAAATCTATATAAACCCCCTCTTGCTCAAACTCTTCTCATCCCAAAGCAAAGAGTTGACACTTTCCTCTTTGTTTGTTCTTGCCCTCTTCTTGGTACCTCTTCTCACTTCTCTTTTCTCCCTTGTGTGAGAAGTTTTTGTTTCAATGTTTTAGAGAGTGTTTTGAAGCAATTTTTGCTAGTGTTTGAAAGTGTTAGACGTTGGAAAACTTTGCTGAATTTTGGGGAAAGAACCACTACTAAGGTGGAGGGGATTTCTAGAATACTATCTTCTTATTTTGAATTCCTAGCATGTATATGCACATTTAATTTCGATTTTAGATGTTTGATATCCATTATTAGCATGTTTAATCATGTTTTATTTTCAGTTTAGCACGTTTTTATGTTCTAATCATTCATGAGAGCATGCTATGTTTAAAATCTATGTTTAGGATTTTTTTTTAAGTTTCAGGCATGCCATATGATATTTCTATGCTTTCTTCGTTGTTGAAAATTATGAATTTCTTTTCATGATTATGTGGTTTTAAACATAAGAAAGTGAAGATAAGAACCCTGTACTATCATAGTGACCTGTATGGATGCTATGGGTGTTCTTAACACATGCTTGGATGCAAAGTGCAACTAAGAAATACTTGGTATGTAACATCCAATGGAAAGTAACAAAGAAATGTCTTTCCACCCTAAAAAAGGGTATCTAAAGTAAGAACATTAAGGGAGTAGAACCCCTTTCATTCATAAGGTCAACTTGAACCAATTTGATGTATGAATCACTTAATGTTTGAAAGTGTGTGAATTCGGATGTGTTACAACTTTGAAATAATAAGCTAGTTCTTTGATGGATGATCCACTGGGCTGTGTGCTCACCCATCCTCTTTATTTTTCAAGAAATTGAATCATGATGATTATGAAAATTTGATAGTAGCTATTTTTGGAAAGTTTTCTTTTAATGTAAGGGCATGTCGCCCAATTTTGAATAAGACTTCTGTTGAAATTTTATTTTAAAGTTTTGAGTTATGTACTCTTGACTATGAATTCAATAATATACTTCTTTATTTTCTTTAATAAATAAAGAGTTAAAAATATTTCTTTTTCTACTTGTAATGCCTTATTGAATTTAAATTTGATCAAATTGGTTGAGGTACTCATGAAAAGTTCAATAAGAGTTAGAATAAAGGAATCAAGATGCAAGTTATGTACTTGTAAATATAACATAGGACCCAACCCATTATGTGGTTGAGCATAAACCTGTTTCTAGGGGTTGGGGTGTTACACTGTGCTATTTGTGTAGGCAGAAGGGTCATTTGGCAAGAAATTGTCTGACTGCACCCGCTCAAGCTCTTCAGCTACAAAACACTCAGGGAAGAAGTCGGAATGATTGTTCTCAGGGTAGACAGGAATGGCAGAATGCCAATTAGGGTCGTGGGTAGAACCAGGCCAAAGTGTTTGTTATTGAAGCTGAAGAAGATCAAGACCTACCCTAGAAATCATAGTATAACAATATTAGGAAAGAAAAACTTGATTAGCCCTTTATTTGAATTTGTTATATGTTAGTATTTATAAATTTTGAATTAAAAATACGGTTTTGTACCAATTATCTTCTACTAATGAAATTTATTGCCTTAAAAACTCTTGTCATTACATTTTGAATATCCAAAAATCGAAAGTGTGGGAAAAGAAAGTGCTAGTACTAACTCTAGAACCTGTCGTGTGGCAAGAAGTGACAAAGAAACTTTTACCCTCAGATGAACTAAGAACTTTGGGTTAAGTATGACCCTAAATAAAATACAAGCCTATCTCTATAGCAATTCATGGCACCAGACCTTTTGCTTTAGATCAGGGATGAACAAAAGGTAAGGCAAACGACTCACCAGCCTGATGGAGGAAAGTGAATATGATAAGCATACTAACCTTAGGTTAGATGCTGAGAATACTGTAATACTTAGGGAGAAGATACAGTATGGCTAGTTTGGATTGTCTCACTAAATTGCTCATTATTTACCAATTAGACCCACGGATCAAGTTAAGATGGGAGAATTCATAGGAGACAGAATCTATGAAATACTTAACGATTATACCCAGATTTGCTAATATAGTTCCTTGACTATGTAGTTTCGAAAAACAACAGAGGCTGTCACAAAGATTGTTACACATACTTAAAACCGTTGGGGCTTACCAGATTAGTTAGAACCAAACCATAATAAATTTTTCTAAGGAGGGTAGGTTGTAACGCCTTGAATTCTCTATACTGAATTAAATGAAATTTATCATTTATTTATTGAAATTTGCGTGCAAAAAGAAACCGGGCCTATTTTAGGGCTAAAATTGGCAGGTTCCAAAAGTCTTGTTTAGTGACCCTTAGGGATCCAAAACAACCTGAAATGAAGCAAAGTGACTTGAATTGACTAATTGAACAACATATATGAAAATCAACTCAATTGGTCAAGATTGCCAAACACCGTTCACGGGGTCCAAATTAGGAAAGAATTGGCATTTAGGGTACTTCGCAGAATCGAAATGACCCAAAACGAAAAGGAATGACATGAACTAACAAAATGAATGACATGTCCAAAAATAAGGGCGATTGGCCAAGGTTTGGATTTTTATTTGTCTAGTAACCTCAGTGGGTTCTAAACAAAAAATGTATGTGAAAGAAAAATCACTTTAGGCCAAACTATACCTTAAATTTTTCATTAAGTTCATGTGATTCCAAAACTATAGGTTAAAATCATAATTCTTTGTAAATAAGGAGATATTAATTTTTATTTGATTTTTATAAAGCATGTGCAAGTCACATAAGTGGAACACCATAATCATGTACACTTCACCCTACCCAATTATATGAGACGTAATGCATTGTTTGGAAACCATGAAGAGTGGTTCTATGCCTATTTGTGATGATTTAAAGAGATATAGAAAAGTTTCCTATATGCATGAGAACACAAAAGAAAGAAAATAGAAAGTTTCCATGAGCTCAATTAAGAATGGTATCTCATGTTGATTCAAGAGCCTAGATTGGAAGTTTGGAACATTGATCATGTGTCCATCAAATTTAGATCATGTACACACTAATCACCCATGCTAGACGTCCAAAGAATGAATAAGAAAATTTCCATGTACTATACACACACGACACACAAGTAAATGAACTCAATTAGCAAGTTGACTATGTGTTACACTTAAAATGTAAATACCCTGAGAACTTCGTACCAAATGAAAGAAAATTCAAGGTTTATTTAGTGAAATTTAGGTGCAAAATGAGGTCGAGCTCGTTTTAGGGCTAAATTTGGCAGGTTCTAAAACTCTCATTTAGTAACCTTTAAGAATCCAAAATCACCTAAAATGAACAAAAGTGACTTGAACCGGCTAATTGAACAACATATCCGAAAATCAGCTTAATTGGTCAAGATTAGGGCTCTCATTTCGCTAAAACACCTTTAGGGGTTTAAATTAGGAAAGAAATAGAATTTAAGGTACTTCAAGGATTCAGAATGACCATAAATTCCATGGAATGGCATAAACTAACATGAGACACCACATACCCAAAAATCAAGACAATTTGCCAAGATTCGAATAAAGTACCTTCAGTGGGCTCTAAACAAGGAAGGTTTCTAAGGAAAAACGCCTTGGGCCAAACTATAACTTAAAATTTGTGTCTTGATCATGTGGTTTCAAAACTATAGCTTATACACCTAAATTCCTAGTGGTTAGGGAGATATTAGTTTTTTTAAAATTCATGTAAACCCATGAAGGCATGGCCTCCCAAAGCATGTGCAAGTCACATGGGTGGAACACCATGATCCTGTGCACCCCCACCCTACCCAATCACCTTGGGAACATCTTCCCTGATTTGAACACATGTAAAATGATCTTATGCACCACATTAATGATTTAGTACACCCACAAGAGGTGTTACCTGGAGATATCCATAAAAGGATGATCCCATGTACACCATGTAGTGATCACATGCACGTTGTTGCCAATTAAGCCAAAACTGGCCCACATGTGTGTATGTGTGAGTTTGCACATGTGACAATCCTTATTAGAAGGTTGTAGACTAAGAAAGATACTCTTGATCTCATCCTAGCTGTCACCCTCAAATGAGAAAAATTAAGATGGAAAGTGTATATGTAATGATCTCAGATACACATGGCGCCAAGATTGAGGGATTCTCTCCAAGAATGCCCAAATTCGATTCTAGCTTAAAAGGGAGAGTTTCCTTGTGCAAGATTTGAAAAATAAGAGTGTGATATGGTGTCTCTCATGCTTTGATAGCATGGTCACTACTAGCTGGACGTCCCAAAGAGAACATAGAAACCTTGCCATGTTGGACATTTGTGATGAGCAAGCAAGAGAATAAAAAGGGAAAGCAATACGAAAATATTTATTCTCTCAAGAGGACGTCCAATATCAATTTAGGAGGCTTCTAGAATTATTTCATTCTCTGAAATTTAATTAGAAATATCGTAAGGAATATTCTTTTGAACCTTGGGAAAATTGGCATGTTTGGTGATCCTTGCACATACTTGCCTTTTCTCTATTTAAGTGTTTGGAAACTTGCCCAAACAATGAGAGCTGCCCTAGCTGCCAAAATAGGTGCCCATGGATGTCCCTTAGTGTGTTTGAAAACTATAAATACCCCCCCCCCCCTTCATTGTTCACAAATCATTCATTCCAAGAGCAAGTGAAAACGCCACTAGTGTGTTCCCTTCTTCTTCTTTCTCTTCCTCTTCTTGACGTCTCATTTTGTGCCTAAGGAAGGGCTTCTAGTTTCAGAGTTTTAGTGATCATTAGAGAGTGGTTTTGGGGAGGTTTGAAGTGACAAAAACGTGGGAAAACACTGCTGGATTTTTGGGAAACATCTAAAGCTAAGGTGGAAGTTGCCCTCTTAAACTTTTTTCATATTTAAGTTATTAGCATGTCCATTTTGATTGATTTGATTTTCTAAAAATTTTAAGTGTTTATTTTCAGTTTTCTATTCCCATTCATGCAATGTTTCAGATTCATAAATGTTTAAGATCATGCCTATTTTTATGATCATTCATGGTAGTATCATGTTTGGGGATGAGTTCTAAGTTTCGGTGCATGATTTCGAATGATGAATGAATTGTTTCATGTGTTCTTAAATTCTGAAATTTATTTTTCTGTTTATTGTATGATCTAGAATATTATTATTATTTCTTGAACATGAGATCTAATATGAAAAAAATAGTGATACAAACCACGTAACATCATAGTTGTTTGAATAACACTATGAGTGTTCTCTTCTTATGATTAGTTCATGAGGTTTATAACACCTAAGTGATTGGTTGGTGGGTTAGAATCCCTAAGTACAAAGTCCAATGAAATAGACTAAGAAATGCCATATTTCACTCTAAGGAGTCACTTAGTTGAGAACATTAAGGGTTGAAAAACTCTTTTGGTCTAAATTACAACTTACACAATCTAAATGCTTGAAACACCCTAATGTTTGAAAGTGGTTGGAATATGTATGTGTTAATGTCTTGAATATGAGATAGTTATTTAAGAGCCACTGAGCTTTGTGCTCACTCTTCCTTTAACATTTTTCAAAAATTTGAATTTGTGAAGAACAATGTGAGACGCCTCCCTTTTAGAGTCTTTTTATCTTGAAATTTTCTATGTAGGGCATATTTGCCCACTTGTGTCTTTAATTCCATTGTAGACATTTTTATTTTCATGTACTCTTCTTTATGATTAAATAAATAGTATGAATTTCCTTTTATCTCTTATAATGTAGCCTTGTACATTTTTTATTAAGGCATGGGATATTGGCATTAGAAAGTCAAGTGTGTCACTTGTAAAGTAACACCGGCCCGACCCGCCAACTAGTTAAGTCCATTGTCTAAATGGGTAAATCCATTGGCTAAATGGTTAAGTCCAACTAAGAACACGGGGTTCGAGGTGTTACAAAGGATCAACTCAATGGTAGTGGGTTTCATGAAATCAAGATACTTATGCCTCAGGTCCTTGGTTTGAATCTCCACAGAGGCGAAAGAAAACCCCAAGGGGAGGGGACAGTACCTTGAGTCATCCGGTGTGTCCCGCTGTGTCCAGTGTGTCAGTGTGTTACACTTGGTTCGAATCTCCACGGAGGCGAGAAAACCCCAAGGGGAGGGGACAGTACCTTGAGTCACTCGGCGTGTCCCAATGTGTCCGGCGTGTCGGTGTGTTACATAAAAGAATAAAGGAAGCAAAATGAGCAAGTGATCACATTATCTAAATCATGTGTATAAGAGAAAATATGAAAGTTTTCTATTCAAATATACACTTACAAAGAGAAGGAAAGATTCCTTGCTCACAAGATCTCACCAAATTAGAAACTTCCTTTTATGCTCCCTAATGATGCTAAAAAGAGGAAAAATTCAAGATAGGCTCACATGTACACTTACTAAACTAGATATGTTAACAAAATCTCTTCAAAGAGGACATCCTAACTGATATAGGAACCATTCCAAATCTGATTTTATGGTCACACTTAAATAAGAAAACACATATATGCTCACGCATGAATAAAAAGCCTTAGTGGTCCCAATTTTCAAATCATGAACACACTTGTCCTATTATATGCAAACCATCCATGAGTGTTTAGAAACTTTCCCAACGTTGTCAGCTACCCAAAACGTGCCCCCCTTGCTCTTGAAAATCTATTTAAAGTCCCTTTATGCTCTCATTCTTATCATCCCAAAGCAAAAAAGTTGACACCTCACTCTTTGTTTGTTTTTGCCCTTTTCTTGGCACCTCTTCTCACTTCTCTTTTCTCTCTTGTGTAAGAAGTTCTAATTTAGTGTTTTAGAGAGTGGTTTGAAGTGATTTTTACTGAAATTTGAAAGTGTTAGATGTCAGGGAACTTTACTAAAATTTTGGGGAAAGAAGCACTACTAAAGTGGAAGGGATTTCTAGAACACTATCTTCTTATTTTGAATTCCTAGCATGTTCATACATATTTAGTTTAGGTTTCAGCATGTTTAATATAAGTTATCAGCATGTTTAATCATGCTTTATTTTCAGTTCAACATGTTTTTATCTTCTAATCACTCATGAGAGCATGCCATGTTTGGAATCAATGTTTAAGATTTATTTTAAAGTTTCAAGCATGTCATATGGTATTTCAATGCTTTCTTGGTGTTTTAAACTTTTGAGATTTATATTTTGAATTTCTTTTCATGATTATGTGATTTTAAACATGAGAAAGTGAAGATAAGAACCACGTATTGTCATAGTGACCCGTATGGGTGTTATGGGTGTTCTTAACACATGCTTGGAGTGTGTGGTTGCAAAGTGCAACTAAGGGATACTTGGTATGTGGCATCTAATGAAAAGTAACAAAGAAATATTTTTCCACCCTAGAGATGGATATCTAAATTAAAAACATCAAGGGAGTAGAATCACTTTCAGTCATAACATCAACTTGAACCAAGTTGATGTATGAATCACTTAATGTTTGAAAGTGTGTGAATTTGGATGTGTTACGATTTTGAAATAATAAGCTAGTTGTTTGATGGATTATACACTGGGCATTTTGTTCACCCCTCCTCTTTATTTTTTTGAAAATTAAATCATGAAGACTATAGAAATCTAATAGTAGCTATATTTAGAAAGTTTCTATTTTTGAAAAGCTCCCGTTTCAATGTAAAGGCATGTCGCCCAATTTTGAAAAAGACTTTTGCTGAATTTTTATTTTAAAATTTTGAGTTATGTACTCTTGATTATGAATTCAGTACAATGTTTCTTTATTTTCTTTAATAAATAAAGAGTTAGAAATATTCCTTTTTCTACTTGTAATGCCTTATTGAATTTAAAATTGATCAAATTGGGTGAGGCATTCATGAAAGGTTCAATAAGAGTTAGAATAAAGGAATCGAGATGCCCGTTGTAAACTTGTAAATGTAACATAGGACCCAGCCTGCCCTATGGACAAGTCTGCTAAGAATAAAGTGGTTAAGTCCAATTGAGTTTTTTGGGGGTTGGGGTGTTATAGTGAAGTTCAATCTTGAACTCTAACTCTTTAACTAGAGGTAGGTTGGATAAGTCGTCTGGGAACACATCTTTGTACTCACTAACCACGACTAGGTCTTGAATTCTTTTTAGTTCAACGAGTTCTTCTCTAGATAGTTCCTCAAACTCATTCTTCAACCTTAAGCAGTTCAGCATGGCTATGGTTGAACTTCTCAATTATCTCTTCATATCCCAGTTGATTTAATAGGTCTCCTTGAAGGTAGGGTTATGGTCACTCATCTCTTAGGACAATCTATCTGGGTGTGGTACTGGTCTAACCAATCTATCCCCATGATTACATCATAGCCATAAAAAGGTAAAGTACATAGGTCAACTATTGTGAGTTTATCCCTAAACCATAGGTTACAACTATACATTCTTTTAGAAGTCACAGTGGTCCCTATTGCTGTGGATACATTCAAAGTCATGGGTAGTGTTTTTGTCATAAACCTATCAGCTAGTTTTTAAAGATAAAAGACTTTGAGGCACCCGAGTCAAACAATAGTCTCACAGCAACATTAAATAATAGGAACGTACCTTCCACTGTAGGAACTTGGTCCTCCTAGGTCTCAACATCAAACATTCTGGAGTGGTTCTAACCATGGCCCTGGTTCTACCCCAAATTGGTGTTCTGTTGTTGTTGCCTAGCTTGAGGGCGACCATTCTAACCTCACCCCTAAGTGTTTTGTTATTGTTGCTGCTGAGGCGCCTGAGCTATAGCAGTTGGGCAATTTCTTGCAATACGACCCCTTTGCCTACACAGATAACACAGTTCTAGCCTCTTTGCTTATTCTCTAGACTCTTCCTTGTTCTGCCCCTATCTCTGTGGTGCCTTCCCACCACTCTTATTCTTTGTTTGGGCCCCCTAATGATCCTTCTCATCTCCCAACCCGTTTGTTTTCTCCTTTCACCCATTACTCCAGGTTGATTTCTTGTTCCAGAGTTAGGGCATTTTCTACAACATCTTTATAAGTCTTTAGGCTTAGTGTTTTTACTATCTTTCGGATCTCCATCTTGAGACCCTGTGCAAAATGACTAGCCTTCATTCTTTCTTACCTGATCAGGTTTGGTAAAAATTTGGTTAGCTTTGTGAACTTCATTCCATATTCAGCTATAGTCATGTCCTTCTAATTAATTCAGACAAAGTTCTCCTATAGTTTGTTCAAAGTCACTTCCAGAAAGAACTTTTCATAAAAGATCTTTGTGAAGTGTTCCCAGCTCATAGCATCAACATTCGTATTAGGGTCCCTCTTCATTATACGTCACCAACTTCCGGTTGGTCCTTTGAAGGGGTGCATGGCCAGTGCCACCCGTCTTAACCCAGTTACCCTTAGTACATTGAGAACTTCCTCCATCTAATAGTACCAGTGGTTGCCAAGATGCAATCATAGTACCATCAAATGAAGTAGGGTGGAGCTTCTGTAGCTCTATCAACATCTTGTTTTGTTTGTCATCCTCCAGATCTTCTTGAGCCCTCTAACGTTTAGGAGCTAGGACCGCAAGTGCTGGTTGTTGAACCTGGATGGGTTCAAGTACTTGAAGCTGTGGTACTACTTGAGGGAATATCTGGGGTAGATCCTTCATCAGTTGATCCATAACCCTCTGAGAAACTTTATTCGTCATATTCTCCATTCTTGTTAGAAGTTGTGGGTCGAGTAGCAAATCTTCTTGTTCCAGCCATTGTCTACAAATTGAGTAGATTCAAGTTTCTAAGTTCTCTAAATTTAGTATTTGCCTTGTCAACATTCGTACTATCATGACTCTAGATTCAGGTCTCTAGGTTCTCGATTTGTTCGTTGGACTAATAGTTTATGCTTCTAGGTTCTTTTTGTTCTTGGGTACAAGATTTGGTTTCATATCACATACATATAAACAAATCAAGCATGTTTTTCAAACAATCATACAATCAAGAAATTTTACACTAACATAGCAAAGTTTCAGGCTTCCATCTAAGCTTCCAAGTTCAAGTGTTACATACCACTCTAGCCCTTCCACTTAGACTTTCACTCAGAAAATTGTCACACCCAAACAATTTTGCAAATGTCTCGGTAACTAAGGTTTCTCGAGCCCACCATACCTGACCGTCCTATACCAGCCAAGCATAGAAAAATAATTTATTCCAAAGTCACCAGTTATTCACCAACTATGATCTGTCATTCTCTAAGTCCAGGCTTCCTCCGTAACCCCAAATTGCTATGTGTCCCATACCACATAGAAACCAAAGTTATAAAATGTTCTCGATTTCATATCCTGACCAAACAAAGATTCCATTTTCACACATTTCCAGTCTCTAGCCTATGTCCTAAAATTTTATGCCTTTGGTCCATTGTTCAACCCATGTTTCTACTTAAGGTCACTTCCCTAGACCTAAGTTTTCAATTTGGTTGACTCACAACCTTTGTTTATTTAAGATACCACCTTTGGCATCTGTTTTGACTTCTAGTCAGTTTCATAAGTACAATTAGAGCATTGGGGAGTTTGTATAGGGTTTCGTAAGTATACTACAGGGGACACTTTGGCATGCTCACATAGCAACTTTCATTCTCTTCATTGTGACATTTTGGAATGGTTTGGGCAAGTTAATCTTTCCAATTTCCCCTGGTGAGCACGGTTTGGAAAGTGAGCAAGATATGGTTTTCAATTCTTTAGTGTAAACCCAAGATATGATCCTCATTTAATTCCCTGTTTATGTGTGAGCACAAAAAGGATTTAGAACACTTGCCAATTTAGTTTGGATGTCCAAATGTGATTAGGTTTTGTATACAAAGCAACTTTCCTAGTTAGACTCTTTGTTTGGGGGTCAAGTTAAGGGAATAGGCAACTTTTCCCATTTTCCACTCTTTGGACATTGTGCAAGCAAGCATGGCTGGTGTGTAAAATATCAAACATTGTGGACACAAGATCATGGTATGAAATTTCTTATCTAGGCGCTTGTGTAGTGTGCTTATCAATCAAGGTTATTTAAGACACTTTCTAGGTGCTAATCTTGGCGCCATATGTGAGCATGAGGAACCTTCTAATTTGGGCAAGTTTTTTGTCTTGGCATCAAGGGTGTGAGTAAGGAAACATTCCATTCTCACATAAATCAACAACTTTCCTCGTCTTTCTTGCTTGCTTGGACGTCAAGGTGAGGTTAGATAGGGTAGTTTGCATGAAAATCCAGCTAGGCCAACATGACTAGGAGTTTGGACAAGTTTCCTTATTGGAACTTCCTCTTTGGACATCATTTCTAAGTGTGCAAGAATCTTGTTTCAGCAACTCCTATTCTTGGATTTGGTGTACAATATCACTCCTAGTGACACACATGATCATCCTTAGTTTCCAATGTGGGTTTGCTCAAAAAGAGGGCTAGAGTTTTGGGATGTTTTTGTGAGCATATAGTTGGGGTGCACATGATTATTAGTTGTGTGTGCATGACATCATTCTTTTAGGGTTTCTAAACCAGCATGGATGGTTTACTTGTGTATATAAGGCATGGTGTACATGATCATGGCATTATCACTCATGTGGCTTGCACATACTTAGGGTGGTCATACATTTTTGGGTCCACATAAAATTAATAAAAATTCATATCTTTCATTTGGCTAGGATTTTTGGTCCTTAGCACCTATTTTTAGGTTCACATGAAATCAATAAAAATTCATAACTTCTATTTGGATAAGGTTCTCTCCATCTTTTTTCCTAATTTAGATCCCACTGATGTATATTAGGCAAATGAACCCTTAATTGAACAAATGAAATGAATTTCGGACGCCAAGGCCATTTGGGTGATTTGTTTCATTTTGATTCATTTCATTTCTATTTATTAATTTTTACTACCCTAAGGGGTTTTTGAGCAATTAAACTAGTTAATTGATCCCTGAAATGAATTGGTCTCATTTATCCTTATAATTCGATCATTTCATTTCATTTTGTACAAATTCTTCAGGGTATTACAAACGGTTTGGGAATCTTTGCATCAGCCACTTTCCATTTCTCTTGGGCATGTTTTTGGCATGTGGGGTTGCATTCGTACATGGTTTGGGTAAGTGGGCAAGTGGGCAAGTATGTTTTCCTTTTCCTACTGTGAACACATGATGTGTGCAAGTTTGAGTTTTCTTTTTGACCGTGAACACAAATTCACTTGCTTATTTAGTTTGGGCATCAATCTCATGTAGTTTCCTTCCTTTGTGTGTCAAAATCCAAGGGGATATGGCAATCTCCCAATTTGGGTGTCAAGTCAAGGTGTGCGAGAATTGAGGAAAGGAACTTTTTATTCTTGATTTCTCTTTGTTTGTGCACCATGTGTAGGTGAGGAAACATTTCAATATCACACAAAATCAGCAACCTTTCTCCTTGTTCCCTTCCTTGGGCGTCAAGTTGTTAAAGCATATGGAAGTTTCTAATTTGGTGCTTGAGTGGTGAGCCATGTGCTTTAGGGCCGGCGACTTGAATTTTTTTCCTAAGGTTGGTGTGCAAAAATCAACAAGTCATGGTGTGGACAAGAAACCTTCTACAGTTAGCAACTTTCCCATTTCCTTCCTTTCTCTTTTGTGCATCAAATCCACAAGATTTGACAGCTTTTAATTTGGGTGGTGCGTCATCTTTGACCATGATTTTAGATATCTTGTGCTTTAGAAACTTCTATAAATCAGCATGGAAAACTTTCCTATTTCATAAACTATATATCTCTATTTGATATGCTTGCTGATTTCTTCTTCCATTGGGATGTCATGGATGTGTAATGGAAACATTTCTAAGTCCATCTCTAGTGTGCACATGAACTTTCTAATTTAGTTCATCTTGTGAGCTCATTGGCAATGTTTTGGAAACTTTCTAATTGTTTTCTTGTGCACATATTGGCCACTTTCTTATGTTTTTGTGTGCAAGATTCTATGGATAGGGTTTCTGTTTTCCCATCTTTCCTCATTCTTCTTCTTTTGGACGTCCTACTATGTAGGTATGTGTAAATGTTTCTAATTTTTGCACCTCTTAGGATTGTGCACACATGTGAGCAACATTTTTCTAATTTCCTCCTCATTTTCATTTCTTTTGTTTTCATTTCATTTCTTTTTCTTAATTCTCATTTCACCGAGATGTTTTGAGCAAATGAACTGTCAATTGACCACTGAAATGAACTTCTACTGAATTTATCTCATTTAATCCTCAACAATATTGTACATCTTTTTTCATTTCATTTCGTAAAAAATGTTCTAGGTATTACACCTACAGACATATGTGCAACACTGAAGAAGAGAATTGGAAAGTTTCTAGTAACCGACCATCCAAACCTACCAATCCTTGATCCTTGAAATTCTACATAAAGGGCCTCGGTGCTCACATTCTCTTCATTCCAGCAAGAACTGATACGTCTTTCTTGCTCTTTATCTCCCCCCCCCCTCTACCTCTCTCTTGACATTCTTTCTCTCTTTGGGGTTGTTCTAAACAACAATTGCAATAGAAGTAACGAAGTGCTGCAAAAATTTTGTAGCAGTTAGAGTTGAAGTATCGAGGTGTTATTGGAATTCATATTTATTCAGCTAGGATCTCAAACCTCTAAAGTGGAAGTGATTTCTAGAACCTCCACTTTGTTGTTTTAGATTAATGAGATATTCATGCACATTTTAATTTCAGTTTACCATGCATGTTTTAATTTTAGTTTAGCATGCCATGTTCAATCATTCATTAAACTGTGCCATGCTTAGACTTTGCATGCTTAGGTTTATTTTGATATACGATGTACGAATGTAATGTTTTCATGCTTTCATGTTGATACCATGTTGAATCTTATTTAACTAGTTTATGATTTTTTGAATAAAAGATTAAATAAAAGATTTTGATATTAAGAACCATGTACTGTCATAGTGATCCCATGGATTGTTGTGGGTGTTCTTTACATGTGATTACTTCACATGAGTGATGTCTCAAAATACTTCGTTTATGGGTGAGACCACCCTAAGTCCAATGAAATTTGGCATAAAGAAATATCTTTTCACTCAAAGGAGGTATTTTGATAAGAACATCAAGTGTTGAAACCCTTTCAGTCTAATTCACAACAATTAACGAAAAGTTGTTTGAAACATCTAATGATTGTAAATGTTTGAATTTGGATGTTTCATTAGTTTGAAATAATAACTTGGTTGTTTTGAATGATCTACTGGGCTATGTGTTCACCCTTCCTAACTTTATCTTTTCAAGAAACTAAACCTTTGAAGATGCATGAGATTAGCTAGGTTACTTTAAGAAAGTTTTCTATTTTAATGTAACGGCATGTTGCCCAAAATTTTGAATTCCGCTATAGTTTGAACATGAGTTATGTACTTTTCCTTTTTATGAAATAAATTAAGAATGTTGAAGATTCTTTTTATTTCTAATTTTTTTGTCTTGTCGAATTAATTATTTAAATCTAAGTGAGTTAAGTACTCTGAATATTCAACTAGACTTTGGATAAAAGAATTAGAAAATCAAGTGTGAGTCACTTATAAAGTAATACCATCCTGAACTTACCGTGTGGTTAAGTCCAAATAAGAACTCGGGGGTTTGGGGTGTTACAAAAGGTGGTATTAGAGCTAAGGTTGTAGCTTACTGGGAAAAAGATGATTCCTCTAATACCAAAGGTGTTATCAGAGCTCAGTTATTAGATGTACTGGGCTAGAATTAGAAAGTCAAGCTTAGGCATTAGTTATTGGGCTAGAATTAGAAAGTGTGATCTTATACCGATGGTTGTATTAGATTTAGGAAGTATTAACTCAATTAGGTAAGACTTGCATTTTGAGTTAAATTTGGAATGCCTTACCTTATATTTTTTAAATTGAAAAGATTTCAGAAAGTTATTTTTAAAAAAGTAGTATATGTTTTGAAATGTTTTGTTTGGATGCAACGAATGCAAGTTGAGCAGATAGTGGGTAAGTCTTGTCCCAAGTAAAGCTAAACATTAAAAGGGAGATGGGTTATCCCATTCTAGGAAGCACGGTTGCTAAGCATACTTCGGTCTCACCACCTGATCTCGAGGTTGTCCCACCAGCTCATACGAGTAGTCGGAGTTGAAGAAGACTCTTACTTTCTATAAAAGAAAAATAGAAGGTGAAAATTTAGGGCAAGAAACTTACTCAAGTTCAAAAAGGATGCCAAAGGTAGCATCTTGACTAAACAAAAGTGGATAGTTCAATAGAGGAACTATTTAACCAGATTGAAACCCTAGTTCAAGAAAAGTGACCTTAGGTAGGAACTGGGAGTAGCCAAGGGTGGCACAGTGGATCAAAACATAAATGAAAACTTTTAGGACATAGGTCAGAGACTGAAAATAGGTGAAAATGAAACATTTGTTTGGTCAAGACATGAGATCGAGGAGATTTTGTATCTCTGGCTTCTATGTGGTATGGGACAATAGGATATAACACCCCAACCCCCAAGAAACTCAATTGGACTTAGCCATTTTATTCTTAGCAAACTTGTCCACAGGACGGGTTGGATCCCATGTTACATTTACAAGTACACAACTTGCATCTCGGTTCCTTTATTCTAACTCTCATTGAACCTTTCATGAGTGCCTCACCCAATTTAATCAATTTGAAATTTAATAAGGCATTACAAGTAGAAAAAGGAATATTTCTAACTCTTTATTTATTAAAGAAAATAAAGAAGTACATTATTGAATTCATAATCAATAGTACATAATTCAAGATTTTAAAATAAAAATTTAGCAGAAGTCTTATTCAAAATTGGGCGACATGCCTTTACATTAAAAGGGAAACTTTCTAAATGTAGCTACGATCAGATTTTCATAGTCTTCATGATTCAACTTTTTGAAAAATAAAGAGGAAGGGTGAGCATACAGCCTAGTGGATCATCCATCAAACAACTAGCTTATTATTTCAAATTTTTAGCACATTCAAATTCACACACTTTCAAACATTAAGTGATTCATACATCAAATTGGTTCAAGTTGATGTTAAAACTGAAATGGGTTCTACTTCCTTGATGTTCTTAATTTAGATACCCCTCGTTAAGGTGGAAAGACATTTCTTTGTTACTTTTAATTGGATGTCACATACCAAGTGTCCTTTAGTTTGCAATCACACACTCCAAGCATGTGTTAAGAACACCCATATGGGTCACTATGATAGTACGTGGTTCTTATCTTCACTTTCTCATGTTTAAAATCACTTAATGATGAAAAGATATTTCGAATATAAATGTCAAAGTTTTAAACAACCAAGAAAGTATGGAAACATCATATGGCATGCTTGAAACTTTAAAATAAATCCTAAACATAGATTTTAAACATGGCATGCTCTCATGAGTGATTAAAACATAAAAAATATGTTAAACTAAAAGTAAAACATGATTGAACATGCTAATAACTAATATTAACTACGCTGAAATCTAAACTAAACATGCATGAACATGCTAGGAATCCAAAATAAGAAGATAGTAGTGTTCTAGAAATCTTCTCCACCTTAGTAGTGGTTCTTTCCATAAAAATTTAGCAAAGTTCCCCAATGTCTAGAACTTTTAAACACTAGCAAAAATCACTTCAAACCACTTTGTAAAATAATAAAATTAGAACTTCTCATACAAGAGAGAAAAGAAAAGTGAGAAGAGGTGCCAAGAAGAGGGCAAGAACAAACAAAGAGGGAAGTGTCAACTCTTTGCTTTGGGATGAGAGGAATGTGAGCAAGAGGGGGTTTATATAGTTGTTCATGAGTGCAAGGGGGGATGTCTAGCTCAGTTTGGGCAGCTTGGGCAGCTCACAAGGTTGGGCAAGTTTTCAATCAAGAGTGGACGGTTTGGGTGAGAAAAAGCAAGTGAGCTTGTGGGTGAGAAAAGGCAAGAACAAACAAAGAGGGAAGTGTCAACTCTTTGCTTTGGGATGAGAGGAATGTGAGCAAGAGGGGGTTTATATAGTTGTTCATGAGTGCAAGGGGGGATGTATAGCACAAAATTTGTGCAAAACCCTGTTCCTCCACCTTCCAACTACTCTAATTGTTGTTTAAAACAGCTAAAGAAAAAAAAGATGCCAAGGGGAGGCAGAGAGAACAAGAACGGACTTGTTCAATTCTTGCTAGGATGAAGAGAATGGGGAGAAGTACAGGGTTTATATAAAGTTCAAATGGGTAGTAGGAATTGGCATGTTTGGGGTGCTCCCAATGTAGAAAACTTGCTAATTCTCCCACTTTGTGCACAAGAATTAGTAAGTTTTGAAATTAGGGTTTTTAGGGGTTTTTTGTGTGCATTTTATTATTTTTTTCTCAATTTATTTCATTTAATTTATCAAATTTTCATATAATTTTTGTGGTATTACACCGTCTCACCGACTCAAACAGTTTTGGCATGTTCCCATCACGTGCAACATTACATACACATATTTCACAAAACACAATTGAAATCAAAAGCAGTTTAATATCATTTATTTGAAAATATGTATTCAAGAGGTACGAAACCTTCATGTTTATTTGTAATACCCCAAAATTTTGTCAAATAATAATTAATTTGAGGAAAATAAATAAAATAAGTCAAATAAATTAATTTCAAGGATTTTAAGAAATTTTGGGTGCAAATGGTGG
>JAJIYU010001879.1:0-33135 GCA_030144865.1 Tinospora cordifolia
CTATGCAAGTGAGCACCCAGAGTTTTGCAGCTTGTTCAATGAGGCCATGGCAGGTGACTCTAGTCTAATAGCAAATTTGCTAGTCACAGACTGTAAGCCAGTGTTTGAAGGCTTGACATCTATAGTCGACGTTGGGGGTGGCTTAGGAATTTTGGGCAGAGCCATTGCAGACGCGTTCCCACATATGAAATGCAATGTGCTTGACTTACCACATGTAGTTGCCTCATGCCAAGGCACGCAGAACTTGGAATTTGTTGGAGGTGACATGTTTGAGTTCATCCCTTCTGCTGATGAGCTTCTCCTGAAGGTATACTTATATTTATTTATTTAATAATTATGTGGATGCATACAAATTATGTATGAGATTTGAGGCATCAGCGCTGATGCACTTCTCCTAAAGGTAAACTTATATTCATTCATTAAATTACATGTTGTAATTTTCAACCGCTTGACTAGGTTTGTAGATTGCAAGCCAAGCACCTTTTTTTCATTTTTTTTTATTTTTATTTTTTTTGAGGAAAGAAATTAAATAGAAAAAGACGAAAGGAATAAGTGAGAATTAAGTATAGTACGGTACAGGAAAAGGAGGTGAAGGTATTTTAAGAACTTAAAATAAAAAAAAATTCGTGAACTGCATGTGTTTGTAAGCCATGTTTTAAGTGAAGATCTATAATTTTTTTTTTTTTTTTCATTTCTATGTAGTATATTTTGCATGATTGGATGGATAAGGATTGCTTAAAGATACTGAAGCAATGCAGAGGAGCAATTGTTTCAAAAGACAAGGGAGGAAAGGTGATCATTATAGAAATTGTGTTAGATGCCAAGGAAGGAATGATGCATGAATCGATTGAAACAAAGCTATTTATGGACTTACACATGATGGTTGAAGTGAATGGAAAAGAGAGATGTGAGAAAGAATGGGAGAAGTTGTTCTTAGAGGCAGGCTTCACTTCCTATAAGATAACTCCTTTCTCGGGTATATATTCAGTTATTGAAGATCAATTAGTATTAGTTTTTTCTTCTTAAGATCAAATACTTAATTATGTATGTGTTTCTTCTTTTTAAGTGTTTCCCTTGATGAAGACTCCTTTTACATCAACATATTCCAACCTATTGAGCATGAATTAATGTGTAATAACATCTACTTTACTTGGAATATCGATGTACTTTTAATGTATCATTATTAGATAAATCATGATACCTCATCCATATCATTAATTAAAAGATTCTTTTATTATGTTATTAAGATGTTATTATATAACATTTTACATGTTATTAAAAACTTTCTTATGTCTATTGTAAAACATTGTCAAAAAATTATCCCAAAATATTTTCAAAAAGTCATCAAAGAATACTTAATTACATTATTATTGTGTTATTATAAAAGTTATTAAGATAATTAAAAAAATATCATGTGACGACCCATGTTTTAATACACATAAATTTTTGGGTCCAATATATGTATTTTTTGAAATTTTAATGGAGATGCATGAATTTATCTAAATTTTCTCAATTTTATAATATTTATTAGAGAAAATTGGAATAAATAGAAAGAAAATATATGATTTTGAGGAGAAAATACATGAGATTATAAAGAAAATATAATTTCTGAAGAGAAATAATTTTTAGGATTGATTATTAAATTTTTAAAATAATTATAAAATTTTTAGAGTAATTAATGAAATTTTTGGGAGAAAAATGTGACTTTTTGTGGACTATTCAATTTTTGAAAAAATAATTGTATAAGTAATGAAAAATGATGTATGAAATGATGATTAAATGATTTGCGATGATTTTAAAGAAAAAAAAAATGCAAAATTATATAAATGTGTGTGTGTGTGTGTGTGTGTGTGTGTGTGTGTGTGTGTGTGTGTGTGTGTGTGTCAATTTACAAAAAAAGGGGATGGAAATAAAAAAAAATAGTGGAGGGGGCCTAGGCGGACCCACACCCCAACAGGCTTGGGCTAATCAAGCGGCCCTGGCTCACAGGTCGGCCCATGTGCCCAGCAACTAAACACCCCCCTTTTCTTTTGTCGTCTTGTGCCATCTCCTTCCACGAATTTACTGGATTTTTGGCAGATTTTCGGTGATTTTCTGGGCATTTTCCAGCAAGAAAACTATGGGAATCCCTGATTTTTTATCCATGGTTTTGAGATGGCCAATGGATGATGCCAACTGGGCATCCAGCATGAAAGCTTGGAGGCTACATGAATAGCCACGTATCATCCTATTTGGCCATATATGCAAGCACCTTTTTATGCAACAAAACTCATTCTTGAGCACAAGTTCCAGATTTTTCAACTGTTGTAGCTCATGTCCATGAGCTCATATCTCCTTCGTTCCTTGATCAAATTCATTGAATCTTAGCTTGTTTTCAAGCTCTTATTATCATCTACGAAGTCCCACAAGCAGCTCACTGAATCTCGAAACCATTTGAAGCTGAAACCCTCGAGAAAATGTGTCGTTCATAGTGTCCAAACCCAGAAACTAGAAGAATTTGTGTTGAAGCTACCTTTGGAGCTTCGATTCCTAGGCTATTTCAAGCCCATTTTGGAGGTAAGACTATCCATCTTCTTTATTTTCATGTGTACTCTAACCTCCAACTGATAGAAAACGAAAAATAAGGTTTTACACATGTTTTCCGAGCCATTAAAGTTGGCTATCTACTCACTGTTACAGCAGTATGACAGAAACTATGTTGGAACAACTATAAGGGGGCTCACACCTAAACCACTCCAGGTTCATCCTTGAGGTAAAACCCTTTATTTTACCCCTTATCATGTGTATTTCAATGTCCAAGAGGTACAAATCGGATATTAGAACTTTCAATATGTTTTGTAAGTCACTGTCATTAACTGTTCGACTCACTGTTACAATAGTGCCAACAGAAATCAAGTTGGGACCAGATTTGAGGTTGTATTTGGAGTACCTAAGGACATTCATTTTGACTGAAACCAAAGGTGTTTGAACCTCATAGTACAGACTACAAAGAGGTATAAAGATCTAACCATAAGCCTATGTGAATATGATCTACTACACTTACAAATATGACATGTTAGCTAGATGTTTAACACTTAGAAAAATTTTTGAGTTTTAGAATACATGTGACTTGTTTAATGAGACGTTTGAACATGATTTTGGGCCTATATATGCTTACTGTTTGGAAAGATCCTCGATAGAATATTGTAGAATGACCTACATACTTGCAAAATGTGTAAGGAATGGTCCTCAGATTAGATGTATGATGAGGTGAATAAACACATGAAAGAATGATAAGGAAATGTGAACCCAAAAATTCCTATGATTCAGCTGAAAGTTCTAAGAGTAAATTAAATGAACAAACCGCAGAAGTTTGCGCTGAAATTTGGTGGAGAGATTCCAAAATATGTCTAGAATATGTATACCAAATTTAAAAGCATTCTGATATGGGTAAGTAGGTTAAACTAGGCAAACATTCACTGTCTATCACATAAAATTCAATAACGCACAAACCCAAATATGTCAATTAAAAACACTATCAAATGAAGTCCTAAAATCGTGATTTAAAATTCTGGGGAAGATCTAAGGATTCTAGAATAGATCTGCAAAACTTGGCACAAATCCGATGTAAGGATTACCTGTAGAAGCTCAAGTTCGCTGCACAAGAGAGTAAAGAACCCAAAACTTGGCTAAGTGTTGGAAGTTTGGGATTTTGACCCAATTTTAACCCAAATGGCCTATGTTGACCCAATTTTGACCCAAATGGCCTATGTTAACCCAATTTGGGCACAAATTGACCAAAAGTGACTAGGATGACCACAATGACCAGAGTTGACCAGGTTTGACCAATTGATCAAAATGGTTCGGGTCGATCGAAACTGAGTAGGGACAGTGAGATTACAGATTAGGCCATTGCATGGATGGAACTGAGATTGAGTCAATTGGTGCAGATTCAAAAGAGTACTACGGGATTGGGTCAGTTGTCGACAGGACATCAGTGCGCAGTAGTAGTTTGATTCAAGTGTTTTTGTGACTTATATTTCTTGCATAAAGCTTGTGTGAAATGACATGGTTTAAATGGTTTCACGAGATTTAGATACATCTTATTGATTTTGAGATGAGTAGATGTACACTGGTTGTGAGATCATAAGCTATCGAGGGTCAAACATCAGGGTCAGGATACTTGATGTGATTGTGATAGACTCGAGATCAAAGCGCCAAGGGTTAGGGTATATGATTCGTGCCCCAAGCTGTCGAACCCGCTCGAGTCATGGGACTCGGGGTCCGAGCGCCAGGGATTAGAGCATATGATCAGTGCGCCTAGCCACAGAACCTGCTCGAGTTACGGCACTAGAGGGTCGAGCATCAGGGTAGGGTATTCGACGAGTACACCTAGCTTACGACCCGCTCGAGTGGCCAGTACGCCTGATTCAAGACCCACTTGAGCGACGATCATAGGTTGGGTTTGTTGAGTTAACTTAGTCTAGCTATGTTTTTAATTGGCATGGATTTGAGATGTTTTCTGAAACTGTTGCACTATTTATAACCGTTTTTATACTATGTCATGCTTTCGATTATCATATCATTTTTATTGCTCATGCATACATGCATTGTTTTGGAGTATTGGTTATGGTTGACATGCTGATCTATCTACTCACTGAGTCACATGAATTTTAAGCTCACTACTCTATCACTATTTTAGGTTCTTCAATGGCTGATAAATGTAAAGGCGTGGTGATCGCCTAACTCCCTAACGACTCTTGTCCCCTTTCTTTTGGTCTTTTGATTTAAGGTTGGTTACTCCTTGTTTGTGTATAATGGTCATTTATGTATTTTGGACAAGACTAATATGTAATGAAATGCTTCCACTTTGTATATTGCTTACTTTTGCTTTTAAGTGTTTCGATTATGTTGATTTCGTCTATTGTAAGAGATTGGAAAGGGCTTAATGATGGTCGGGCGAACTCGACATGGTGAGTGAGTTCGTCGGGCTACTGTGCCTGTTGGGCCGCCCTTGCCTTAGAAAAGGGGTCTCGACATGTCATTCAACCATTTTATCATTATATTAAACTGTTATCATATGTTAACTAAAGTAAGTAGACAATGTCATTAAAAGACTATAATTACGTTTATTAATATTATTTTAAGGTCAATGACGTTTGCAAATTAAAATGTCATGGTATTAACAATATATATTGTTATATATATGGCACGACCTAGAGTGTCGATTGAGACTAATCAAGACTAAAATAAGTCTAAAAGCACATATAAGACAAGTGTGATTCATGTTGTTTTCATAAAGAACTTGGTTGTGAAGTGTGGTATCAATGTTTCAATTACTGTGTTAGTCTAGTTAAAATAGTTATACGATTTGTTCATAATAAAATTCTTTATCTATGTGTGGCCTTACAAACATAGGCTTGGCCAAGCTATGTAAATAATGTCATATCTCATCCTATTTACTTTGCTTTGGCTTTACTTTATTTCACTCAATCTTGATTATGAATTGTTTATTTATCTACAATAGCGTGACCACGAACCTAACAATTTTTCATTGTATGTTTAGGGTTTAAAAATGCATTTTAGCTATTATAAGGTGAACAAAATAGTGAAATGATCATATGGCTTATAAACCTCATCAATTTACAATTTAAGTCTAGAGTCTAATGCTTTCTCATCTCTCAATAAACTCTTGTTTCCACTTTGTTTGACAGGAGGTGTTATTTATATATATTCTCAATACAATTGAGATAAAAGTTATTAAATCATATATAACAAAATGTGAATTGTATGATTATAAGTTGTTATTCATAGATATTCTCAATACAATTGGCATAAAATTGTAACATAAGGACTAATAACCTTTAGATTATCATCATGAACTTTGACATTTGCTTTGGTAATTTGATTCATTAGAACATGCAAAAAAACAATATCGTAATGACAAAATGGTTCATATAAGTGAGGATGACTAAAAGGGGTATTATAAATTTGTTAATGAAGAATCTTATAAGGTATGTATCTAAAATTATTTAAATGTTCAAATACGTCAATAAAATATTATTATAATAATTTATATTTTGGTTTGTAGAAAAAGTGTGCAACAAATGCAAAGAATAGAGCTGAGGCAGACACTCCACATTGTGTAGGATCACGATCTTTCTTACGACTTAAAGAGTACAATGCAAGTAAGTTATAATTTATTTTATTTTGAAATTAAATGATCTAATTAAATGTATGATATGTGATTCTTTTAGCGTGACCCTAAGATTGGAAATCAACTATCTTGTATTGATCTTTACAAAGAATGTTATAAAAGTAAGAAAAAAAAAGACTTGGCTGCCAGAGAAGGCTGAGGAAAACCATGTAAGTAAATTTTTATTAACATTGAGATATGAAAGAACTTTGTTGTGATTTATTTGTTATTATTATGTAATTTAGTGTATCTTTACTTTTGTGAAAGATTCCATTTTTTTTTTAAGATTGTTAAGTGGAATGAGATTTTGAAAATTATTTGTCATTAGATAAAGGCTTTGATCAATTATGCAACTTATAACTTGTTACTCAATTTTGAACTTGTTTGTTATATTTTGTTTAATTTAAACGTGCATGACGTTTTGAGTTATGCGTGCAAATATATGATGTTATATATATATATAAAATAATTTGGTTGTATTGGAAATTACAAATTATTAGACTTATATATTTTTAGTTTTTTTATATTTTTATTAGAAAAAATCGTGAAAAAAGGGAACAATTACGACAACAAGTTGAAACTAGAGAAAACACCAACCCTATTAATGATGACGTTATTGCAGAAGATGTAAATTTCATACCATGTAATTTTTTTCTGTTAATTTATTATGATGTGTTCATTAATTAATTATTGTTTATGATAGATATTATGGTCAAAATCAGGTTATATTCGGGGTTTAGTACATGGGTCAAAACCAAAGCCATGTGTTTCTCCATATATAGCTCCATCATATGTACAACCAACAGATAATATGAATCAAATGTACCAAAAATCTTTAAAAAAGATGGATGAGTTGATCACTTATAACAAGGAGTTGGCTGCAAAGAATGTCTTTTTAGAAAATCGCCACGAAGAATTTGAGAAGGCTTTGGCACTAATTAAAGCAATGTCCATGCCACCAGACATTGGCATGACTCGATCACCTGATTCTGAGAATTAATCATTACTAAGTAAGCATCATTTGTTTTAATTTAGTATAGTATTTGTTTAATGCATTTTAAAGTAGTACAATCATGATATTATAAGAGTATGCTTCATACTATACTTTATCCTCTTAAATCTCTTTATTTTCATTTTAAAATGTTTATTACATTATAGTTAGATATATCATAAAATATTTTCACATTTCAAATAATGAATAAAAGTTGGAGTAATTCTCTAATAGTATAGATTGAGATAATTATTCATTTTTTATCAATTAATCTATATGTATTTATTTTTTTTATCTCTTACAAATTAAAATATTTGTTATTTAAATTTTATGATGATATAAATTAAATACTTGTATTGTCTTTTTTTCAAGAAGCAAGAGGCTTTATGACACTTTCTACATGCATCATTTTTTATAGAAGGCCTAAGTCTTTAGTATAATTATTGATTTCGAACATTTGAACATTTTCTTAATGTTTAAAGATACTTTGTTAGATTTCTTTGGGATATTTTGCTATTTATTATGTATTTATTTAATGTTTTTATTGAATAGTTTTGGTAATTTCATTATGTGATTTATGACATTAATATTATTACATTTTTTGTATTTTTTAAATATATTATTATAAATTTTGTGGTAATATTTACAAGTTTGATATTATATTTAATATATTCATATCTATATAGGATGTGATAAAATAAAAAATATATATTGAGTGGCAAGATAAGATTTTTGTTGCTAACAACAATGACAACAAAATTATTTGTAAGGACAATTATAATTTGGCAACAAACTTATTTTGTCACAGACAACATTTTTAAATTTAGAAAAAAAAAAATTCGGCTAATCGAAAACAACAATAATTTTTTTGTTATTAAAAATTAATGGTGATGAAACTATGATGTTATTAAATAATACTTGCAATAAGAATTTGTCACTAAATGTCATTAGTGACCTTTTATTTGATATTTGTTGATTTTATTATTTTGTGGCAATTCTTTTAAGTGACAAAATGATTTGTTAATAATTATACACAATTTTTAACAGATTTCATTATTAGTCACCAAATCTATTTATAAACGAATTATTTATTTGTCTCAACTAAAAAATAATGACGACCAATAAAGTTCATCACATTTTTAGTGACGATATAAATGTTATCGTTAAAACCTTTTATAATTATCACAAAAATAATTAGATTGACGATGAAATTTTGCTTCGTTGCTATTAAGAATCAGTGACGAGCATACAGTGATGAACTAGGGAGGAAATATATTTTATTGTTGAATACGCACAATAAAAAATTCATTAATCTTTAGCGACAAAAACCTTCGTCACTAAAGATCAATTGCTTTGTAGTGCATCGATTGACCAAACTGAAAATTTCTTTAGACCAGGATCAAGTTAATTTGCATTGAAGATACCCTTGTATGGGTAAACCATATTGCAACATCAAGGACTATTTGCCTTTTCCTTCTTGATCAATGAAATTCACGTGCAGTACTTCCTCTTAGAAAAAAAAAAGGGGGTTTTGTACTAAGTAAAAAATATCTTCGAATGAAAAGAAAAAAAAAATTGAGAACAATTTTTTTAGAGTTTTTCACAATATATCTCCAAATCAGCTTTATGTATATTTTGAGACTGATCATAGTTCAAGACAATATTATGATAAAATCATAAATGAAAAAATTTTTAATGTAAATTTTATATAAAAAGCTCAAATTTATAATTTCTTATTAAAAAGAATTGAATGGAAAGAACTCGTCTCTAATCTTGATAAAGATATTAAAGTGTGTTGTCGTACCCAAAAACGAGTTCCTAATGAAACATACTAATCAGACATGCCTTTTTTGTCTGTAAAAGCTCCAAAGAAGAGTGTTTGACACTGACATGCAATAAAACAATTTAGTGTGTGATATTTTAATAATTCAAACATACTAATCAGACATGCCATTGTCATGGTTTTTGTTGAAAAGATACTTCCTTCGTCCCAAACTTTAAGCTTACTTTCCATTTTCTAATGTCCCAAATAATAGCCTCATTTCAATTTTTAAACTTAATTTTATCAACTAATTCTCTAATATACCATTTATCTCTAACCAATAAATGAGAATAATCAATAAGTATATTCATAACTTTTATAGAAATTAAAAAAAAAAAAACTAAACTATGTTTCAAATTTCGAAATATGTAATGAGATATTAATATTCATTACTTTTATATAAAAATGGAGGTATTCAATTCTTTATCTAATGATAATAAATTTTGTAATTAGATTAAAAGGACAATTGCAACAATTATTTGAGAACTTAAACATGCAAGTATTTGAAAATTAAAGTTTGCCATGTGATCATTTATGCCACTTTTAAAACTATTCCTTTAAATTTATAACTATCTTTTACATTCTAAATCAGGGCATCAACTTATTAAACTCTTACTCATTAAATTTATGATTCACATCATCAACTCATTAAACTCTTACTCATTAAACTATCTCTCGTAATTGTTCAAATTTTTTAAACTGTATAGTATGTAACCTACAATCACATCAACCTATTAAATATACTAATTATAATATTTTATTTATAAAATATGTATTTTTTCAAAGTACCTATTATTTACATTTAAATTAAAATATATATAATTATTTTGATTTAAATAAATATTGTATTTTTATAATTATTTATTTAAATTATTTATTTTTAAATTATTTATTTTGAAATATACATATACATATATATTATTCATAAAAAATTATTTATAAAATTAATTAAACCATTTTTTAAAAAAAATTAAATATATATATTATTTTAAAAAAATTTAAAAATTGTTTTAATTAATTTTATAAATAATTTGTTTATGAATAATATATATGTATATGTATATTTCAAAATAAATAATTTGTCTTGTTCTAAAAAATACAGTTGACCATTAGATACAGACATACAAGTGACCAACATCTAAATAGAACCAATAGAACCAAAAAAGTAAAGGACCACCAAAGGAATTAGGTTATCACCTTGTCTTTCCCCTTGCCTGCTATTGAGGAACTTGAAATAGTAGTAGAGCAGTAAGTCTAATTTGTAATATGGCTCAGTGAGTAGTAAAACCAGCATATTACCTATAACTAACATTTCAAAACGATGCATGTATGCATGACCAGTGATGGTAACATAATACTTAATAACATGAAATGTAGTAAAACATTTATAAATAATGCAACAGTTAAAGAAGAATAATTTGAATACATGCTAGTTGAAAACTGCATCTGGGCTAGGGTTTCAAATCATCAAATCCAACTCTATAGTCATCACTCGAGTGAGTCATGAATCAGGCGTACCGGCCACTCGAGTGGATCATGAGCTAGAGATATTCATCGAATACCCTAACCCTACGCTCAATCTTCAAGTGCTATCACACGAGCGGTTCTGAGGCTAGGCGCATTGATCATATGCCCTAACCTCGACGCTCGGACATCGAGTCTAAATCCAATCACATCGTGTACCCTGACCTCGCGCTCGAACCTTGAACTTATGGTCTCACTATCGGTGTACGTTTATATATATACTTCGAACCAATTGTTGTGACTCAAATCACATGAAACCATTTAACCAATGTCATTTCACACACATTTTATGTAGGGAATTCAAGTTAAAGTAACACCTAATACTCACATCGAGTCCCGCGTCAACACTCTACCTAGTCCCACAGTATACACTCAAATACATGTTATTTAAACTCAGTATCAGTTCCTTTATGAAACATGGTTCAATTCCAGTCCTACTATCCCTGATCCATCTTAGTCAACCCAAATTTGATTTGGTCAAATTCAATCAACAGATCACACTTGGTCAAAATTAGTCAACTTAGTTAAAATTGGTCAACATTAGTCAACTTAGTCAAAATTAGTCAACATTAGCCAACTTAGTCAAAATTGGTCAAAATTAGTCAATTTGGGTCAAATTAGATCAAAATAGGTCAATTTGGTCAAAATTTTCAAATTTTAAGCTTTTTGTTCTATTTGCGCAACGAATTTGCCAATTTTTCAACAATCAATCTGTGTGTTGGAATTGCATGAAGATTTTCAAATTTCATCTATACCTCATAAATATTCACCATGAGTTTTTATTGCAAGTTTTGGACTCCATTTGGTAGGGTTTTCAAGAAGAATATCAACAACTGTAAATTTTCGATTTACATGTGACAAACAGTCACTAGTCACACAATTTTACCTACTTACCCAACTCGGATTGGGCTGACACTTGGTATGCATGTTTTTGACATAACCAGTAATATCTCCACCAAATTTCAGCTCAAGAGAACAAGTTTTGGTCAATCTATTGATCCCTCAAAGTCTCTGCTACGTAACAAATTTTTCTAATGCTCATAGTTTTTATGATCTTCAAGTGTCTAATTACCCCCATTAAACCACTAGTCCAAGGTTTTTTCTTACATATATTGCATCTATTTAGATCATATTAACATTTTTCTTCGAAACTCATGCGAATCAGAGAGAATAAATGGCTAAAACCTACTCACACATTTGATCAAACACACAACATACATCTTCCACAACTCAGAAATTTTTCTAAGTGTCAAAACACCTAACTAATAGCACATCTTTACAAGCATGGGAAATTACGAACATAGAGGTTTGTGGTAAGAAACTTATACCTTCTCATAACCTCTAGTATCAAGATCACACACCCAAAGTTTTGGCTCCAGTAGACTCCTCTGAACGCTTTGAAACTTGCTTCAAAGTTGGCTCCAACACCACATTTTGTTGTCATAGTTTGTAAGCAACCCACTACGGTAGCTTGTAAAACACATTCAAGAGTTCAGTTTTCAGTTTCCAACAAATGGAAGTTGAAGTACACATGACAAAAATTAAAATGAGTAGTTTTACCTCAAAAATCAACCTCAGATAAATGGGTAATTGCCCCTCCAAAAATCTGATCAACACGGGTTTTTTGCTTCTGTTTTCCAACTATATCAAAACAGCTCTCCTTCATGGTCATTTTCATCTTAAACGGCTGGAGGTTTGGACCAATGGTTTGCACAATCTTAGAGAGGGCAATGAGAGATTTCCAATTGTTGTAATATCATGCAAATCGGACTTGGGATGAAGGAGATATGGAGTCTTGAATTTGGAGTATTGCAACCGAAATTCTACAAAAAATTAGTTTTTGTTGCTTGTTTGGGGAGTCTTTGCACGACCAATAAGCTGCCATGTGACCTCGAGGTCCAATTGGCAACGGTGTCAAAGGCTGAATTCTGGTTTCAAAACCAAGTGCTAGTTTTGTGAGTTACAGAAATTTGCTAGAAAAATAGAGGAAAGGAAAAGAGAGGAAATAGAAGGGGAGGTGAATAGTGGATGCATGGGCTGGCCTACACGCTGAGTCCAGCCCGCACGGCCTAGGCAGCCCAGGCGCAGGCCCATGAGCATGGGCTACCCAAGTGCATATTTTTTTTATTGTATTTTTAATTTTTTTTTTTTCTCTTTTCTTTTCATTTCCATTTCTTCTTCTTTTAATTTTTTTATAAATTAAATCTATTGTCCATCATTCCCTTCAAAATTTTTAAATATACCCATATTCCAATATTTTATACATTTTTTTCAAAAATCGCATAATTTACCCACAAATTGATATTTTTTCTCAAAAATTAAATAATTACCCAAAAATTTATTATTCCTTTCTAAAAATTCAAAAAAAATTCTCCAAAAATCATATTTTCTCCCTAAAGTCATATTCCCTCAATAGTAAATATACTTTCTTTCAGAAATTATATTTCTCATTTAATCTCAATTCCTTCAATTAAATGGATAAAATAAGATAAAATTGAAAAAATTCATGTATTATCATTAGAAATTCAGAAAAATGCATGGGAATTCATATATCAAACCTATCAACTTTGTATTCAAAACTATGATTCATTACAGTACACGACAAGAAAAAAATTTATTTGCACCGAACGTTTAGTTTGCACCGAACGTTTAGTTTGCACCAAACTGAATGAACACTCATTGGGCGTCTGACTAAATGAACTCTCAATGAGTGTCTATTGCTGATACCTTTAGTTATAAAACAAAATTGTGACTGTGTTTAAAGAGGCAAATGGTAAAATTAAGTAACAAATTAATTTATATACTCTCTCCGTCCAATTTTTTTCTTTGTTTTACTTTTTTTTTTAATTCTTAACAAACTTTTACTAAAGTTAAAAATATATATTTTATATTTTAAAAGTTATGTGCAATCACATAACTCGAATGCTACAGAAATACAAAATTTAGGATAATTCAACAATTTTAAAGGATAATGCGAATAAAGTATGTTTAGAAGTATGTTCATAAAGCTTTAAATTTTTAATGAAAAAGAAAGTATGGGAGGAATTCATGGGTGAGCTTCGAACATGGACACATATTCACATATTGATCTATAAACATGGACATTTGGTAGGACTTACAAAAAGAGAAGTATTATAAATATTTGAATACCACCATTATATAATTTTCTATAATATCAAATTTATGGAACTAAATATATGTAAAACTTCTTTCACTTTCCGTTGAATTTACTTTTGTTACCACTATTTTATTTATTTATTGTAAATATTATTGAACCATTATATTAGAGCTTAAAGCCTATATATGTAAATAAATGCTAAAATTGCAATAAATTACGATTGCTAAATTATCAAGATAATAAAGATATATTTTTCATATTTCTTTTTCTTCTTTCAATATGTCTTTTTTTATTCAATTTATTTTATTCAATTTATTTAAAGCCTATATATGTCTTTCAATATGTCTTTTTCTTCTTTCAATATGTCTTTCAATATGTCTTTTTTTATTCAATTTATTTATTCAATTTATCTTACAATAGAAATCTTTTTTTCTTTTTTGCGGCTTGGCAACATTATTTTGCACTTTCATTTCTGACCATGCCCTTTTCAAAGATAGATATTACGTTTCTACCCTATTTTTCAAAGAGAGATTACTAAAATATAAAGTCAATCATAGTAAACTGTATTTATAAGCTAATGATCTCTCCTTGAGAAAAACTCCTTAAGGCCATATTCAACTAGTGTTATTTTGGCGCTAGTTGGGCTCCAAAATGGCATAGGGTTGACTCCAACCTATACCATTTTGGCGTTGGTGAACAGTGTCATGCCATCTTTGGTGCGACAATGTTCATCAGCGTCAAAGATGGTGCTGGTTTTCTTTTTTTTTTTTGCAATTTTTTTCTAGTTAAAAGTTTTTTATCCAATTAATAATTTTCAAGTAAAATTTATAGTTTTTTCAGTTAATATTTTAATTATTAAAAGTTTAAATTTTATATAATAATTATTTGATTTTTAATGATTTACTACATAGTCTTTAATCAATTAATTATATTATTTAATAATTATTTAAAGTTTTTAATGTATTATGTATTATTTATTTATTAATTAATAATTAAACATAATATTTAGTAAATATGTGAAACAAAATTTATGTATTAAAAATATATTTTTAAAAGATAATTAAAAAGAAAATAAAAAAGGTAAAAAAAAAATAGAATAAATGAGTTAGAAAAGAAATTGCCTTTTGGTGATAAACTAACTTCAAAATGAAGTACAGTGAAAGAGGTATGGTCAGGGTGGTGAGGTTTAGGGCCAAAGAAAAGTGAATTTTACTATAGTGTTCATATCATTGTTAGATTGTCTGATAGATACCATAGTCACAGCTAGTACAACTTTGATGGATTTCAAAATGTTGTATGTTCATTCACAATGGTTTTGACCAACTTTTTTTTTATAGAGGGGACAAGGCCCTAGGAGAATACATTATGGAGCAAATGTTGGCAACTGCACCAGGTCATGTTTGGTGCATAAAATATTGTTATTTTCGTTTACATACAAAAATAAAAAACTTAATAACAAAGATACCATAAACCATTGATTAATAAATATTGATGTACTGTCCATATAACATTGGTATAATATTTTGCTTAAAAATAATAATATAACATTGATATACAGTCAGTACAATGTTAATATAATATTTAGCTTATAAACAATAGTATAACTTTCGTATACTATCGGTATACAGTAGTATAACATTTAGCTTATAAACAATGATACATATTTGATATATAGTGCTAAAAAACATTGATATACGGTATAGGGTTAGTATACAGTGCTAAAAAATATTGGTATACAGTGTTAAAAAAATATTAGTATATAGTATATAATCAGTATACAGTGTAAAAAAATTATTGGTATACATTTGTATATAGTGCTAAAAAAAACATTGCTATGCAGTGATTAAAAAACATTGGTATATGACATATAGTTGATATAAATTGCTAGAAAAATATTGTTATATGATATACAATTCATATTTAATACTATAGAAATTGTATACAATTTTTAAAAATCTCAAATATAATCTCTAAAAATGGTATACCAAAGCTTCCACAATTAACCACAAACCCAATTAACAAACAAATAGAAGATTTAAAAAAAATAGGCTAAGTCAAGGGAACCGGCTCCAGAGCCTGGACGTTTGACATATGATGACGCGTCGGCGACAAGAATTACTTGCTTTGGAGCATTCTCAGCTAGGAGAGCGACGACCAATGAAGAAAGGGGTGTTGCAGAAACTGTAGAAGCAAACAAAGAGGAAGACAAAGATGATCCAGCGATGACGATTTTAGCAGAGGTCACTTCTCCTTCTTTAAGGCAGTAATCTCTGTAGCAGAAACCATCGAATCTGGAGTCGGAGCAACGGAAGGAGTCAGAGAAGAACCAGGAGTCGGCGAAGAAGCAGAAAAAGCACTACACAGCATTGTATTCACGCTCTAAACTAGATCGCATTACTAAAACCATACAAGAAGTGGAACATCAAGCTCTCACTATTTATCTATCTATTTATCTCTCTTTTTGCCCATCTATAGTTCCACACAGATCAAGCAAGAAACTATCGATCTCCTCATTCTCAAATGCGTTCACCTCTAATCTATCGCGCAAGCTGAATGTTTTAGGCATAATAGTAACTATCTTAGTGTGAATAGCGCAGAGATTCGTACCCTCAAATAGACCAAACAAATATGCCTTGGCAACTTCTTGGAGCGAAGCAATAGTGGAGCTCTAGAACCTGAGATCTGTCTTGAAGTCTTGTGCAATCCCGTGAACCAAACGCTAAAAAGAAAATTTTCATATCAGAAGCTTGGTACTCTTCTGATACTTCCTGATTTCTCTCAAAGCCACTGTTCTAGGCCAGAGCTTGTGGAGCTTCTTCACACCCTTGGTAGCCAGAGTGGACTTCCTCGCTGCTTTCGTCGCAAGTTGCTTCCTTGGCAACTTGCCACCTATGAACTTGTGAGCTGCCGAACCCTCTGAAAGAATTTGGGCTTCTGAGTTTCAAAAATCTAAACTTATGCAATCGACCTAATTACTTCTTTTTGTCATTCAAAACTTTACTCCTTTCAGCAAAAAATCCATGGAAATCATTATTTCTCCTCATCAGTCATCAAAAGTCCTAGTTCTCATATAACACCCCTGCCTTGTACACCTGGCCCACTTGACTTTAAAGGTGTAATTACTACACAATCCTTATTTTCTCTTTTCGAGTGTTGGGCCACCCGAAAGTAAGGCCCATGTCACATTAACCTTTTACTTTTTATGTCTCACAGCCATAAGACTTCCTAAGTGTTTAACTCAGTTTAATTCAAATAATTCAATAAGGCCAATACTGAGAAAATAAAATCGTTCAATATTATTAATCAATAAATAAAAATGTACAAAACTCTAAATCTTCATTACAATAGAAATTCAAATATTAAAAAAAATGGATTGGACCAATATGCCCTACAATTTAATAGAAATTCTAAGAAAGATAATTTGAGAGAATTTCTAGTAGCCTCTAAATCTTAATTTTTTGAAAAATTAAAAGGAAGGGTAAGCTTACGCGTCCAGTGGATCATTCCAAAATTTTAACTTATTATTTCAAAACAAATATAACATTCATGACAAACACTTAAAGAGATTACGTAATTTAAACAACAATTTGTTACAGTTCACATTAAAGACGAAGGAAAATACGCCTCAGTGTTCTAACCCTTAAGAAGAGATCAACTATTGAAACTCAAACCCATCACTTTTGGTGTGAGGTTAACTTCGAACTCTTAGTTCACATCCAAAATTCCTAATTGAAACACTCATGATGAAAATCATCATCATCCTGGCAAGAAAAGGAAACAACCAGAGAGGAAAGAAACAACAAAAAGAAGGGAAGAAGAAAAAAGAAAGAAAATGAAGAAAAAGGGAAAGAAAAAGTTATTATTTCTTAAAAATTTGCCACTTTGGATATATTATTTTTGCCTCTTTTTAATTCAAAATAGCTATAAAAGTTATGAATTCAAGTTTTTCTAGTGTAGTTTTCAATAGAAGTTTTAGTCTATTGTGTGACCCAAAACTAAGATGCATTTTTATTATGAGTAAAACTACACAATATGTATATCATTTTGTTCAAATCAACAAGTAAAACATAAATGTATATAGTTTACTTTTACCCACATAGATCCTAAGAATTTAGATGGTAATTGAAACCCAACACATTCGGGGTATACATATTGGCAATAAAGTTTTAATTGATGGGTACCAAAATGTCAAGAATAAAATTTTTGACTCAATGGCACTAAAATTAAAATTTTTGGAGTTGTAAATTGACATATTAAATTTACATTTATTCAATTTGAGGATTAATAAAAAAAAATGTATATAAGGTTATATAATGTTAAATAATAGGAAATGTTATATAATGCTATACATACAATGTCATATAACATTGTAAAATACTTATTAGAAAAAATATCTAACATAAGAAATAATTAATTTTTTTTTATTTATTGTATTGAACTGCAAAATTATGAAAATGTTAGTTATTATATACCAAAAGTGCGACACGTGTCAACGATGTAAGTTTTTGGTATGTGGGTCAATATTAGGGGCTTAATGACACAAATTGACCTTGTTAACTACGTTGACCCTATTGAACATCCAAGTCAACGAGTGCTAGGCTTTATTAGAGTTGACTGTATTGACCAAATCAATAAATTGACCATAATTGACGGAGTTAATCCTTTGATTGACCAAAGACCATAATGTTAGATTTAAGCCAAGTTTCATGCAGATATTATAAAAAACCATGTTGATTATGCAGAAGCAAACATTAGCGGGATGCAGCATCCTTATGAGTAGTATTTTCTAATTCATCACTTAAACTTGTTATTTCATTCATTAATGGAATGTTAATACATAATAAAATGCATTTACAATTTTAAATGGGTTTTTTAAAATAAAAATGTGCACTAAATCTCGAGGTCTGATGCTACAAGTTAGGATATTGGATATGGTTGAGCTTTGAGGATTGGATATCATTGTACTGGAGGTACATTCTGTATGGGTCTTCCATTGGCCTACTTACTGAGGATCTGATGTCATTATACATGAGGCATGTGCTGATGGATCCTTATAATGTTGTATGAGAATATGTTTAACTGTCTAGTAAGCCTGCTCAAGTGGATTTATTATTGCCCGGGGCCTAGTGAGAGCCTTGGCATGTGTTTTCATCAGTAAAACCATTTTCAAAATGAAAGGTACACAACTGCATTGTGGATTTAAAATTCATTAACTATTGCATTCACTTACATAATATTATTGTTCATGCATACATGACATTATTTTGTAGAATTCTTATTTTAAGTTATAGATAGATTACCCCACTGAGCCGCTGTGGACAAATTTGGCTCACTACTCTAACATTTCATGTTCTTTTACTGTGGAAAAAGGGAAAAAGATGGTTATAATGTAGCGTTGTGTTCTCGAGTTATTTTGGTAGGTTTTATACACAGTTCATTATTTTGAGAGTTAGTATAATGTATAAGAGGTATAAAAACCATTGTAAATATTTTGGCCTAGACACTTCTGTTATGACTACATTTAAGGGTTGTATATAACCAACTTTTGTTCGACTTAAATTTCAACTGCATTTTTATATTTTAGTTACTTCCACATTCTCTTATGATTACTCTAATAGTGTTATGTACAATGTAGTGAAGGAGGCTTAATAGTATTCTGGCAAGCTCAGCTTATGAGTGGGTTTGTCAGTCGCTATGTCGGTCAATTCACCTTTTACCTTAGGAAAGGGGTCCCGACATTAAAAGTACATTTAGGATGTCATTTTGGTATATTTTTTAAAGAATGTTTGATGGGCATAATAGAAAGAAAATAGACATATTTTCCTATACATTAATTTTGTAAAATACGACGGAAATTAGAAATATGAAATTGCAAATTCTTTAAAAATATTTGTTGGTAATAGTCAATTTGTCTATCAAATTAAACCCATATAATGACTCATTAAGAGGCACGACTCATGACTTATGCATAATAACAACAACAACAACAACAACAACAACAACAACAACAATAACAATAATAATAAAAGGCTTAGACACTAGAATCTCTTAATTTAAAAAAATATCAGTTTTTTAACTTAATAAAACCTAAAAACAAAATTACAACACATAGTAAATTAATATAAATGCTAAAATATCATTAATCACTAATGATTTGAAACTTCTACTGACCTTTAACCTTACTTTTGTTTTTAACAATGTGCTTTTATACTAATTTTATACATATTCAACTATTGTAAGGTCGTAAATAGAAGAGCTTTCCCTACGTAATTTTCTTCATACTCAACGTTAAAACTCCAAAATTTTTAGTTAAGGGGTATTGAGTTTTGTTTACTCAATCCAACTTACATTGGTATTAACTTTTAACTTTTATGAGATTGCATCAATGTCTATGAGCATAGTCAAGGTCTATTTATATAAATATCAAACAAAGAACTCAAACAAAAAAGAGAAATTAAAACACACACATATATTATATTTATATATTTCTATATTATATAAATAATTAATATTATTAAATATAGATATTAATAGGAAATCTATTTTTTATAGAAAAATATAATGACTTGTAATAAGCATGTCTAATATGTATAATTTATGTATAATTCTAATATATTAGAATATATGAATCTAAAAGAAGGTTTTCCAGCATGAGCCTGGTGCGGCACTAAATTAATAGGCGTTCATTGCGCATATATAAAGGCAACCAATACGGTCAGAAAAAACTTTAAAAAATTGGAGATGTGGCAATGAATCATGAAGAAGTGCTTGAAGCTCAAGTTATATATAAAAGCACACTTTCTCTTTCATAAACTTCATATCCCTCAAGTGTGTTATTGAATTAGGCATACCTGATGTTATCCTTAAAAACAACAACAAACCCATCACCTCCTCAGACTTGCTATATGACGTTGGAATTCCCCAATCCAAATCTGCCCATTTCCACCACTTAATGCGCTTATTTGCGCACTTCCGCTTCTTTGCCAAGCAAAAGATTCATGAACATAGTAAAAAGAAGAAGAAGAAGAAGAAGAAGAAGAAGAAGAAGAAGGATATGTGCTTACACCATCTTCAAAGCTACTCTTGAAAGATCATAGTACAAGCTTGTCAAAAATCTCATTACTTGCGCTATGCCCAGTTCAACAAATGGCTTGGCAATTCTTGAGTGCTTGGTTAAAGATCACTACTCCTACTACTACTAGCAGCAGCAGCAGCAGTAGTAGTAGTAATGTATTTGAAACTGCACATAGGAAAGGCTTATGGAACTATGCAAGCGAAGATTCTTGAGTTTTGCAGCTTGTTTAATGAGGCCATGGTAGGTGATTCTAGTATAAATGCAAATTCGCTAGTCATAGATTGTAAGCCAATGTTTGAAAGGTTTGATAGAATTGTAATTTAGATAATTTACTAGCGTTCCAGTTTGAGTCAAATTAGTTTTATTAGAATTGAATTATAATTAGGAGTTTAGATAGAGTTGAACTAGGTAGTTTGAGTTAATCTCAAATTAAAATTATCTAGTTTGCTTAAAAGTCTTTAGAATTTAGAAGTGGTGTCTATAAATACACCCTAAAACATTCATTGTATATTTTACTCAATAGAGAAATAAAGTTTGAGAGAATTTTCATCCAACGACAGTATCAGAGCAAGTCTATCATGAGTAATTATTTTGTGTTTTGAATGTGGCGGATCGCAATGTGGTGTTAATGTTGCATGAGTGCAAATTGTGGAAGCTTGCTATAGAAAAGAAAAGATAAGTTTGTTGTAGAAGTTTGTTGTAGAAGTTTGTTGCACAAGTGCAAATTGTGAGTTTACTATATTCTTGTTGGCAGTGAATATATTAAAAGCTAATTAATTTTGGTGCAAAAAGGCAAGCTTTTATTGGGAAGAATTGTTTTCAAAAAAAAAAAAAAGATAACACACAAAACAAACTCCAATAGCTTCTCTATCCACTATACAAAGTTTCCCAGCCAAGAATTTGTCCACTATGCAAAGTGGATAGTTAGTTAATAATAGTTCGTGCATATTTTTTTTATTCTCCATGTATTAGTACTACTTGTGAATATTGTGCTCAAGTAATTATTTTATTTGTTCTTCCTGCATTGTTGCAAACCGAAAAAGACGAAAAGAAAGAAGACAACCAAAGAGAGAAGAAGAAGAAGATTAGAGGCGCAACGATGTAAAAAAAAAGGGGAAAGTGAGTTGTAGCTCGAAAAAAGGAGGAATAAAAAAAAAGAAAAAAGGAATAGAAAAAAGGGAATTAAAAAAAAAAAGGAATCAAAGAAAAAAAGGGTTCAATGGCCTTTAAAAACAATTCCAATCAATCATCACTCCCTAGTTTTGATGGTAAGAAGTATGATAGATGGACCAAGCAGATGAAAACTCTATTTGAATATCAAAAATTATTGGATATTGTAGAGAATGGGGTTGTTGATCCAGGTGATAACGTACTAATTAATCAACGTGATACAGTACGTGAAAATAAAAAAAAGGATAAAAAGACATTATATTTCATCCTTCAAACCCTTGATAATGTTGTCTTTGAGAAGGTATAGAGAGTGGTTACAACAAAAGAAGCAGGAAATATTTTAGAAAAGTCCTACAAAGGTGCAAATAAAACTAGAAAAATACGTTTACAAAGTTTGAGACATCAATTCAAACTGATTCAGATGGAAGATGCAGTCTACTGAGATTTATATTAACGAGTACAGGTTTTGGTTATTCAAATGAAGAGCTATGATAAAAGGGTCGAAGATGTGACTTTGAAAAGATACTTCGATCTCTTACTATGAAGTTCGAGCACATCGTTGTTGCCATTGAAGAATTTAAAGATCTATCTGTGTTGACAGTTGATAGGTTGACTAGTTCGTTATAAGCTCATGAGCAGCGGATGAAAGAAAAAAGTGTAGAAAAGTCCACAAAAAAAGCTTTGAAGACAAAAGTCTCTTCGCATACAAATAAACATTCGGTAAATTTTAGGTCCCACAATTATCAATATATAGGGCAATCAAAATATAGTAGTCATAGTCAAGGACATGGCAGAGGCCAACAACATCACCAAAACCAAGGTCGCGTGCACTCAACTAGCGTTCGAGGCACTGGTGGTGGACGCGGTGGTCATGGACAAGGTAATGATAAATCTAAAATTCAATGTTATGTTTGCAACAACTGTGGGTACTATACAACTGAGTGTTGGCATCGCAAACCAACAAATTCGAATGAAAAAGCATCATTCGTCTAGACACATGATGCTCCTGCTACTCAAACACTGTTGATGACAGCATCAGTTCAAGATGGCGACATCAACAAAAATCTTTAGTATCTTGATACTAGGTGCACTAATCACATGTGTAGCTCGCATGAATTATTTGTTGACTTAGATGAATCTATTCGCTCAGAAGCAAAGTTTACTGATGATATTAAGATTTCAGTTATAGGAAAAGGTCATATTTTAATCAAGTTGAAGCATGGTGACCATCAGTACATCTCTGATGTATTTTATGTTCCAAATATGAAGAGCGGCCTACTCAATATTGGGCAACTGCTCGAGAAAGGTTACCATGTGCAAATAAAAGATAATTACTTAACCATGCTCAATAGAGAAAGTACTATTACTCTTAAATCTCCCTTGAAGAATCATTTATTTAAAATAGAAATTAAGAATTATACCTACCCATGTTTTCAAACTATTAATACTGATGAGTCATGGTTGCGGCATTTGAGATACATGCACTTGAACTTTAGTAATTTGAAACTTCTAGCTCAGAAGAAATTGGTTAAAGGTTTACCAGTAGTAAATCATTTAGAACAGTTATGTGAAGGTTATATTCTTGGCAAGTAGCATCGACAAACATTTGCAAGCCCATGCTCTTGGCGTGCTACTCATCTTCTAGATATGATTTATTCTGTTGTGTGCGGTCCCATGCAAACTACCAGTAATAGAGGAAACAAATAGTTCCTCACTTTTATTGATAACTACAACAGAAATATTTGGGTCTACTTCTTGGCTTATAAATCTGACACTTTTGATTGCTTTTAAAAATTTAAATCCCTTGTTGAAAATCAGAGCGGTTGTCATATTAAGGTGTTACGAACTGATGGTAGTGGTGAGTACATTTCTACAACCTTTAATGATTATTGTATAACTCATGGGATTAAGCAAGAGATCACAGCTCCTTATACACCACAACACAATGGAGTTTGTAAACAAAAAAATCGGATGATCATGGATATGACCCGCAATATGTTAAAAGCCAAAGGTATTTCACACACTTTTTGAACTGAAGCTGTTGCTTGTTCAATTTGCTTGCTTAATAGACACCCTACAAAAGCTCTTTCTCATATCACTCCTGAAGAAGCTTGGAGCAAATATTAACCAAGTGTTGCCCACCTATGAATTTTTGGTTGTATTTCATATGTACACATTCCTGATCAGAATCAAAAAAAGGTAAATGACAAAGGTATGAAAATTATCTTTATTGGGTACTAGAGTGGCAAGTTTTGTGGCTACAAGTTCTATAATCCTACCACTAATGCAGTCATTGTGAGTAAAGATATTTTATTTGATGAGCAGGATTCTTGGCGTTGGAATGATGTAAATCATGCAATTAAGCCCCCTCTAGTTCTTTCTTTTGATGATGAAGAATCTACCTCCACTAGTGTTCCTTTGAGCACTAATACTAATGGAGTCGCCACTAGTAACAAACCTCAGTATGTTATTCAGCCACTTGCTAGATTTCAAGATTTTTTAAGTTTATTCTGATAATGCTATTAATGATGATGGAAACTTAGTTTATTCTGATCCAATCATTGTTAATAAAGCTATGAAAGAAGACAATTGGGTTGTTGCCATGGACTCGGAGATTCATTTTATTGAGAAGAATGACACTTGAGAGCTTGTTGACATTCCCCAAAGTCATAAAGCAATTGGTTGCACGACTTATCGCAAAAGGTTATAAACAGAAGCCTGGCTTTAATTATCAAGAAGTATTTGTCCCTGTTGCTCGTATTGAGCCAATGAGATTACCGATTGCTATAATTGCTTAGAAGCATTGGAAGATTCATCAGATGGATGTGAAGTCTGTCTTCCTGAATGATTATTTAGATGAAGAAGTTTATGTGAAGCAGCTACCAGGATATGTAAAACAGGGTTTTGAAGATAAAGTTTACAAGTTGAAGAAAGCTCTATATAGATTGAAACAAGCTCCTTAAGCATGGAACAAAAGAATTGATTAGTTCTTTTACGCATATGGTCTCCAAAAGTGTGGTTCTGAACATGTTTTATATGTGAAGATTTATGCATCTACTAGTACCATGCTTATTATTTGCCTCTATATTGATGATTTGGTTTTTATTGGCAATGATGTGACATTGATACGAGAGTTTAAAAAAGCTATGATGGAAGAATTTAAGATGATTGATATTGGCCTCATGTCATATTTTCTTGGCATTGAGGTTGACCAGCATGATGATGGTATTTTTATTAGTCAGCATCAATATGCCCTGAAAATTTTTTAAGAAGTTTAATATGTCTGATTGCAACCCTTCTTCCACACCTGTTGAAGTTCGCACCAGGTTGTCAAAGAAATCTACTGAAGCTCCAATTGATCCTACAAACTTCAAACAAATTGTTGGGAGTGTGCGATACTTGAGTTGCACCCGGCTAGATATTTTATATGGAGTTGGATTGATTAATCAATTCATGGAATCATCCAATCAATCTCATCTTGTTTCAACTAAACGTATCCTCCGTTACATTAAGGGTACATTTGATCATGGATTATTCTATTCTAACCTTACTGATTCTACTCTTTTTGCATATTCTAATAGTGACTGGGGTGGTAATCATAATGATAGAAAGAGTACATCTGGTTATGCATTTTATCATGGTTCTACTGCATTTTCGTGGTCTTCCTAGAAGCAGTCAATTCTTGCATTATCTACAAATGAAGCCAAGTTTATTGTTGCTACTTCTAATGTTTGTCAAGCTATTTGGTTGAGAAATCTTTTGCAGTAGATTCATATGCCTATTAATGGACCTATACCACTTTATGTTGATAATGTGTCAGCTATTGATTTGGCAACGAATCCAGTGACTCATGGCCGAAGTAAACTGTAAACCCCAATTTTCGACCAGACCTCCGTTCACGTGTAGATCGTCGCCCGATGAAAATCGAGATGTTACTAGAAAATTTCATTCTGCTCAAAATCTTTTTCTTCAAATCAAATTCATAGTATATTTGTTCTTAAGTTAATATCTCGGTAGTTATTTATTAAAATCAAACATCAAAAGGGTTCTCAAAAATATTCACTGGATTAAACAACACAATTCATCAATGATGCAGCAAAAATCCTTAAAATCATTCATTCAAACTGAAAATCATTAAACAAATAAAGTCATTTAAAGATAAAAGGGTTAAGTTAAAATCAACGAGATTACGTAAAAATAATTCAGTAAAATACTTAAAAATTAACCTTTAAGTCGCCTATCCCGGACGACCTTCCCATGAGGTGTCCAATTAGAGTGCGAGTCTTCTGACGTAGATTACAGTACTCTACGTCCTGGTGTACCTAAAAAATAAAAATAAGAGTGAGCTCGAAAGCTCAGTGGATCGATCCTATACATCACATGCATTATATAGACCCAATCCAAAATATTACAAACAATTTCACACATTAGGCGTTTTAGATATTTATTTGTTTTAGTCGGAGTCTAAGACCGGAAGAGGGTTGAGATACCTCTCGGTATTCCCTGTGATCCAATCAAATCTTAGAGGGTTCCAATAACCGTCTAAAATTAATCATGTCATCACTATCACAGCCTAAGAGAGTGTACTTATCATGAATCATACTGTCTCTCAAAGACTTCGAGCTGTCACGGTTAGCTCCGGTTGGGAATACCTACGATCCACCTTGTGGCTCAACGATCTCAAGCGGTGACATATAGGAGATGCCACCTTGATCCGCTTCAGGCTCGTCAATCGTACCGGTATGTGGATTCTTATTAAACCATCGTCTTATTTTAGTTTTACAAACCATTTCATTCATGTCAATCATCATTATATCATGGAAAATAAATCAAAGAATGCAGGCCATTCTCATGCGTAAATAATGAAGTCTAATTGCACGATTTCCTATTAATGCATGCTATAAACAAGGCACAATTTAAATAAATCATCCATCATCCAATCAAGCCAAACAATTCAATAAATTTCCTAACAAAATTATAGTAATTCTAGAACTATTCAATCAAATGCTTTGAATCTTAAATCCATATAATACAGATGAGCAAGAAAGTCACGCCCACCTAATTTTGTCGATCTTCGGGTTCCTTGCTTTCCTTCGAGATCCTCGTTACGCTAATATATAAATCTGAAATTTAACACCTGATAGAATCACTCTTAAGCTTAAATGATTTCTAAACTAGTCATAAGGTCTAGAATTTTATACATTTTTATTTATTTACAATAATATTTCTAACTAAGTTTCGAAACAATTCTATGACTTTTCAATTTTGTAGTTTTAACTAATCAAGATTATTTTTCGTGATCAACTTCGTACATTAAAATTTATTACATATGTGTTCTTCTATTTCTTAGTCGTTATGCATCAATTAATTTATTCATATCTTAAACAAAATAATTATAAACAAAATAAGACTTCTATTGATCAAATTTATAATCTCGTTCATAATTGAGATTTCGAATCTTTTCCTACTAATAAAGTTTTGCTAAGATTATTGTTTAAATGTCAATTCAAATTATTTTCGTTCATTTAATTTTCTAAATTAGATCTTTAATTACTTAATTACATGATCTTAATTTAAATACTAAATTTTAAATACTTGAATAAATAAGTAGATAACCATTAATATATATATAATGTATATGCATCAATCTTAATTTCCACACCTTAATATTTTGTTATCATGTGGTGAGTAGTTTTATTAAAATTCTAGTGTTCCAATCAATTCATATCAATTATTCATATTATACTAAATTCAACACTTTATAATGTATTAGTAAACCATACTATAATTCGGTTATTAGCTAAACATACCCAATTACCATTAATCAAAATTTTTCATCACTATCTTACCTCTCCATTTCCACGGTCAATTTGCAGCAAGGCCTCCAAATGATCCACAAACACCTCAGAGACAGCAGGTACTCCACCCACACGTATTCAATCCACATTAGAAACCTTCATTCTACAGTTTTTTCTCACCCGGCGGTAGCAGTAAACAGCACACACCACAACAACCCAATTTCTGCTCCAATTCACGTTCTTCATTTCTGTTTCCATCAGTTCATGGGCCATTTATATGGCGTTCCTCTTCTTCATTTCATTATCTTGTTTCGGCCATTGCAACAGCCACAACAGCACAGGGCAATGTTACTCGGGTTCCTCTTCTATTTCTTCCATTTCAGTCGGGCAGTGCGAACAGAAATTTCATTGGTTGAATAGTAGCTTCATTGGTCTTCTTCTCCTCGCTCGAATTGCAGCAATAGCTGCACTTTCCTTCGCCAGTAACCCAGGTCGTTTTGCTGTTTGTCCCAAACCAGAGCATGTCATCAACTTCTTATCTCCGTCCGGTAGTGGCTGCAACGGCAGCCCACCCCTGTTCTTGTTCCACGGTTGATGCACTCCCATCCTCTGTTCGGCAACACCTGCAGCAGTGAGCTGCTCTGCTTCCTTCTTCACCTATGCCGAGCCTTCTTCGTTGCACGCCAGCAGCTGCAGCTCGCGGATCATTTCACATGCTAGTTGCTCCGTCTTCTTCTCCAGTCCGCAGTAGCCATGTGAGCAGCAGCAGCTCTACGAAACAGAGCCCTGCTGCTCTGGTTCTTCTTCTTCCTTCACGTTCTCTATTTCATCCCCCTTCATCTGACTGTTGCACCAAAAACCACCACACCGGCAGCCATTCTTCTACTTCGTTCCAATTCCCCTCTCTGCTCGGCGACACCAGCAGCAGCAGCAGCATTACGCTGCTCTTCTTGCTTCTTCCATGCTCTGTTTCCACGGTTCATCCTAACTCAATCGAACATCAGATTTGATCCTTCCTCTTCAATCATTGCAATGCCCCAGATTTCGGATCCAATTTAGCAATTTCGGTTGCTTCCTCTTCCTTGTTCTTTCAAGCAAAATCCCAAACAAATTTCAGAGCTTTAACACCACACCACTAGCTTTCATTTCGTCCTCTGTTTTCAGTTCTTCATCCGAACATGGTTTCTTCTTCCGTTCTGCTCACCGGTTGTGTAAAGATGCAGCAGCTTCCTCTTCTCGGTTCTTCTTCCATCGTTTCTGCTCAACCAACAATTTAAATCCTCGTCAAATCTTCCTTCATAAGCCACTCTAAACATCGCCCCGAGTCCTCTTTCAATTTCCAGAAATTCGCCAAACCAGAATTCTCTGGTTTGGCCGAGATTTCCAATTTTCTCTTTTTTTTTTTGGATCATTTTGATTTATCTAAAACTTTATTATAAGTTAATACGAATATATCTATATATTAATCTCCTTGATTTTGATTTGTCACCTTTATTATAATTTATATACGTTACCATTTTATTATTATATTTTTTTATAATTCACTTATTTTACCGTCAGTTACAAATAATATATGTTACTAATTATATATGTTGATCAATAACAAATATTTCATTGTCATAAATAAAACAAGCTTATACGTGTTAAATTATTTATTATTTTATAATAAATAAACTGATCATTTATTTTACTTCCGCTTGTGACGTAGCGTGCTCGAAAAATTCCGGAGTGTTACATAAACATATTGATATGCGTTATTGTTTCCTACGTGATCAGGTGCAGTAGAAAGAGATTAAATTAATTTATTGTAGGTCTGAAGATCAAGTTGCAGATTTGTTTACTAAGCCTTTCAAGATCGAGACATTTTTTAAGTTGAAGAATGCATTGGGTGTACGCACCATCTAAATTATGAAAAAATTTTAATATAATTCAGATAATCTAGCTTATGGGGGAATGATAAAATTGTAATCTAGATTATCTACTAATGTTTCGGTTTGAGTCAAATTAATTTTATTAGAATGAGATTGTAATTAGAAGTTTGAATAGAGTTGAACTAGGTATTTGAGTTAATCTCAAATGAGATTATCTAGTTCCTTATAAAGTCCTTAGAATTTAGAAGTAGTGTTTATAAATACACCTTAAAACATTCATTGTATATTTTACTCAATAGAGAAATAAAGTTTGAGAGTATTTTCATCCAACAGGGTTGAGATCAATTGTTGATGTTGGGAGTGGCATAGGGGTTTTGTGTAACGAACTGTAATTATTATGACCCATAAATTAATTTAATTAAAGGTAAATATGTATAAATATACGTATTCGTACAGACTACTCGTGTACATACATGTTAACTACACATAGATATTAATAATACAAGTTACGCATATAAATTAGTTAAACTAAATTATTTGTAAAACGTAATTTATAAAAAGGTTTAGAAAATAAAATAAATTTGGGTAATTTAATAATAATAATAATAATTTAGCTACAGTATAAATAATGAAATATATATATATATTAAATGGGGTGTAGATACATGTTTACATAGTTAAAATTTCATTAATGTATATGAGTGATATGATTTTGAGCAAACAAATAAGATATAATATAAAGGTAAATATGATGTAGTTGGTTATTAAGATAGAAAGATGATAAGATAAGGTGAGTGGTTGTTAATATAAGTCAAAAGACCAAAATTTTATTGGTCACACACACACACACATATATATATAAATATATATTTTCGGGGTGCCTTACGTGGGAAGATAACGAATGGAATGAAATGATATGGTGGTAGGAGGTTTAGTTAGTTAAGTTGAGACATTAAATTTAATTGGTTGAGCAATAAAGGGAAATGAAGGGAATCGTTTGTATTTGCATATGGTGGGACGGTTGGCATACACAAGAGTAAAGATTTGAAATTTGAATAATTAATGTAGGTGGTGGTGTATTTGAATAAATTATTCAATAGTTAAGTGGCGGTGAATTTGAGTAATTAATGTAAGTGGTGGTGGTGAATTTGGGCCACATAATCTTCAATAGCTAAGTTTGGCACGTTTTGATTTGGGGGAAAACAAAATGAATAAAACAAACAATGAAAAGAGGATATGGATGGATGGATGGTATACATTAATTAACACATGAGGTGGTGATGGATAACTTGATTATCCTTCTCCTTCTCGTTTTTCATGTCCAAAATAGAAAAAGAAAGAAAAGGGAAAAAGAAGGGAAAGCTCGATTTTTTACCGAATATGACGCATAGGTAAGTGATTTTCTCTTATTCTAGTTACTAAAATGTCAATTAAGCCTTGTACTACAATCCTATAGGTACAATTTTTACTATGGATAGTGTTTTATACTTGAACCCAAAAATTGAGTATTTTTTCACAGTGAGTAAAACTTAGTAAAAGTTATACTATAATACTCCTGGTGATAAGTAAATCCCAAATATACAGTTAGTTTTTATTTGTTTGTCTTGTATATCCTAAAATAAATATCCAAAGTTTTATAACCTTTAGATGGATTTTTGATGGTATTAAACCTCAATAAAACCTTGATTGAAATTCATTGGAATGTAGAGAATGAAAATACGTACCTAATCGACACCAAATTTATGAATTTTGGATATCAAATAAAATGTTGGTAAACAATTGACAAATAGGGGTGTTTATTGAAAATGAAAATTTTAATAAAAATATAATTAGAAAGCTTATGTTTTGATACTTTCTGCTATAGAATTATTTATATAAGCGAAAAAGTAATATTAAAGATTATTAAGCATATTCGAGTCAATGCACACCAATAGGTGGAGTTAAATGAATATCTTAGGTCAAATAGGAGCAGTAAATACGTGAAAAATAATTTATAAAATAAATTCAAATGAGTTGAATTTGATTTGATGCATGTAAAATGATTTGTGATGACTGGATTTGATTGGTGTTGTGGAACTAGATTGTTATTGGACATTAGGAACTGGTTGGACAATAATTTGTAAGTAATCTTTACTTGTGATATTATATCTGACATTGGTATTACATTAAAATTGTTGCTTTTGGTTAAATAAAATGATATATATCGCATTTTATACTTATTTGAATCTCATGAAATGATTTTGATGCATTATAGCATGTAAATTACGTACTTAAGTAGGTTATTGACATGACAACATTTATATTGGTCATAGTCTCTAGGAACAGACTCACAAGATTGACCATTGTGATAATCTTGGTTGGTACATTCCTGGCATGAGATGAATGAGATAGAAATGAGTAGATAATTAGATAACTAAAGATCCGGTGCACTCCTCATTTGCGCGGTGAGGAGCAGACTCGCTCTGTTATCTGGAAGGAGGGAGATGGCTCATGTTTTAAAAAAGTGCATGTTATTAAAATCAATGCATGTTCACACTTTAAGTTACGCATGTATGTTATGTTTATTTCATTTCACAAGTGATTTGAATTTGTTATACTTCGCATGTTTTTATACATATGATGATTGTATAATACCATAAGTTAGATTATTTATTGAGCTTGTTGTTTGCTCACTCCACTCCCAATCATTTTCTCTAGATTCTAACAGAAAAGGTAAAGGAAAGATGATTTAAAATGGTTACTGGGTTTTTTTTTAAGTTAATAGTATATGAGAGGTGTAAACGTTAGTTAGATTATTATAATGGGAAATAGATATAAATGTGTTGTCATCTGAATGTATTATCAAAACAAATGATGAATTTTGTGGATGTATGGTTGTCTGGATGAAGAGAAATATGTGGTTTTTTGTATTTTGATTGTGATTATCAGGTGTTTTGAAATTTGTGACATATTATATTTTTAGAAGAGACTCCATCAAAATTTTTAGGAAATTGGGGGATTAGGTTAGGAAGGCTTACAGGGTTTCCGGACATGTCAGAGTTCTCACATGTTTGAAAATTCTGTGTCGGTCGTGACGTCACCTGTGAAAGGATCGCGACATTATGGGTAGAGCCATTGAAGACACCTTCTACATGAAGTGCTATGTGCTTGACTTACCACATGTAATTTCCTCGTGCCAAGACACACAACTTGGAATTTGTTGAAGGAGACATGTTTGAGTTTATTCCTTAGGCCCATGCACTTCTCCCAAAGGCTTCCTTATGTACTTATAAATTTGCATGTATATATATATTTGTATTTATAGGTTTGAGAGTTGAGTTTGAATGATTTTTTCCTTTTTTTTCTTTTTTTTTTTTTTGGGTATCTTGGTGCATCAATAAACTTAACTAATATGATATGACCCAATCATTATATGTAGTGTATTTTACATGATTGGATGGACGAGGAATGTTTGAAGATACGATGTAGAGAAGCCATTGCTTCAAAAAAACAAAAGAAGGCAAGATGATCACTGTAGAAAGGAAGAAACAACATGTGAATTGATTGCAACAAAGTTATGTTTGATTTGCATATGATGGTCGGAATGAATGG
>JAJIYU010001880.1:0-33231 GCA_030144865.1 Tinospora cordifolia
GTGTGAAACGCCTAATGTAATGAAAGCGATTGCATGTTTTGTATTCTGGTTTGTATAATGCTAGCGATGTATAGGGATGATCCACTGGGCTCTCGAGCTCACCCCATTTTCTATTACAGGTGATCATTGACACTGCAGGAGTAGGTCAGCACACGGGCTGTCTTTTTGGGTTGTGACCTCGCTGGGAGGTTGTTACAGTTTTTGTTCAGTTTTATTTGAGTTTATCTTTGCGCTATTTTGATGTAGATAATGTTCTAGCATGTAAATTGAACTGGGCATGTGCCTTCTTTTATTTTGAAGTGTTTCACATGTAAATTATATATTTTGGAACTTAAGCTCCTTGGGCAACGTTTTATTATCATTCCATGTTTTGAAAATGGATTTGAAATGTTATTCCGCTGTAAAATCTTTATTTGGCCAAATATGAAATCACTATGGATTTATGAATGAATTGGATTCCGCTGCATATATTTTAAATGAATTTTATGTCTACTGAAAGAAATCATTGTTTTGATGGCCATTGTACATTTTAACTTTTCACATCATAGCCTATTTAATATAAAGGTATGAAGTTGAGACTGAGAAAGAAAAGAAATCGAACCACGTGGCCTCCGGCTCTCAGCGAACAAACGGGTGCCTCGGCGTCACCCGCGGAACGAACGAACGGGCGCGCGCCGTCTCCACGCGCGGCCCAAGCGACGGACCGTCGCAACAGACATAGAGATGGTTAACCGGGAGCCGGGGTGTCACATACCGAGAGTCATCTCAACACTCTTCCGGTTTTAGATTACAACCAAAACAAATGAATGTTTGAAACGTCTAATGTGTGAACGTGTTTGTAATGTTTTGAATTTTGATCTGTATAATGCATGTGATGTGTAGGAATGATCCACGGGCTTTCGAGCTCATTCTATTTCTGTTTTTCATGTATACATGGATGTAGCGTACTGTAACCTACGTCTGAAGACTCTCACTTTTGATTGGAAACCTCATAGGAGAGGTTATTCGCGATAGGGGGATTTATGATTTGTAATTTTTTATTTTAGTTTATGTTGTCTAACATGTGGAATTCCATTGAATACAATGGGAAAGTTATTTTGATCTTTTGTTTTATGCGAAATATATTTCTATATATTTCTTTGAGAACTATCTGATTGGAACTTGAATTTGAAGAAAAATATTTTGACAGAAAAATTTTCAATAGCTTTCTGATTCTCAACAGGCGACAACCCGCATGTGAGGCATCTCCGCCAAGGGGGCGCATCTCCATGCTAGACCCATAGCACGAAGTCGGAGGTCTGATTGGGAGTCGGGGTATCATAAAAATGGTATTAAATTTAGCTAGTATCACTATTGGGAAAAATTCGAGTTTGAAGCAAAGGTCTAAACTTGATTTTAATTAGATTTGATTTTCACCAAAAAATCAATTTTCTAAATTTAATTTTGAAAAGTAGTACAATGGGTAGAAGTCTAGAGGAGAGTCAGTGATGCCATTTTACTCGAGTTAGGTAATACGAGTACTGGTAGTTGTCCCTAACAGTTGACCTCTTCTCGTGATAAAGGTCCCTTAAGGTCTGATGTTCTTCTGCATGAGAATGTCCCTGACGGTTGAGCTTTGTTCTGATGAAAGGTATCCTAGAGGGTTGATCGCTACTCACGAAAGGTCTAAGACTTGGGGTCAATGGTATCATGAGGAATAATTGTATAAAATTCGATAGAGATTAATATTAGGTGGCTAGAGGTCTAGACAAGATTGAGGTGATGCCATAATACCTGAGTCAATGGTTACAAGTGTAACTTGAATATTGAGAGGAATCCCCGATAGTTGATCTCTTCTGTAGGAAGGAATCCTTGAAGGTTGATGACCCTTCTTAGAAGGTGTGCTATCCCTGATGGTTTGATTCCAACTTCGGGAAGATGTCCTTAAAGGTTGATCCCTATTCAGAAAAAAGTCCAATTTGGGGACTATGGCATCATATAGAGATGTAATTGAATTGAATACTATGACCATAGGTCTAGGTAGATACTGTATGTTGTCTTGAAGGCATAGTGGATCATAAATAAATTAAAAGATTTTAGGGCATAAGTTAGAGACCGATAACTTGAATGAACGTATACTTGTTTGGTCAAGACCCAAGTCTGGGAGATCCTATATCTTTGGTCTCTATGTAGGATAGGGTAAATAGGGATTTGGGGGTACGAAGGAATCCTAGATTCGAAGAATGATGGACTATGTTTAGTGAGTGATTGATTTCTTTGGCTGAACTTGTACGCACTGTATTGTACTGAGATGAGGCGGTACAGTACCGTGGGTCTTGCGTCAGCCTTACAACACGTTTATAGGGGCATTGTCGCACTATTTTTAACTAAAGGATTCGATTAAACATGGTGGGACATTTGTAGTCATGGACATTGAAACACTTGCGCCATTGTATGGGTGTAATGTAATTTTGGGTGGAAGTCTGTGTGGAAGGGCGAGGTTAGGATGGGGTGCTCGGACCTGGAAGCACAGATGGAAACTTGAGATTGCATTATGCTAACGTGCATTGTTTGCTTATTTGTTGGGTGATTGTTTGTAATATATGTAGTATAATTAATTTGAGTATATACCAAAACTCCTATACCCAAAAACAAATGAAATGCTATTGACTTAGAAGCATAAACCTCTAGACCACTGAAACAAAGCAAGAACTTAAAAACATGAATTTAGAGTCATAGTAGCATAATAAATGCAAAAGGGTATAGGTGGGTAGGAAACAATGAACATTATCACAAGTCTTAGTATCCAAAGTTTTAGACATAAAGCTTGATTTGATTCGATTATTGAAATTGCCTATGTCAGTAAGATTAAATTTTTGGATCTTGAGGTATGTTGACTTGAGGATAATGTCGAACACAAAGGAAGTATCTTATACGTAGGATCAGAGTAGCGTAGCGGAAGCAAATGGACTAATGGGAAATTGTGGATCGACTGACAAAGGTAGTTTACTCCTTACCTATCTGATCTACAGATTTAACGAGTAAGCTAAGAGAGTGAACATACCATTTAGGTATCAACGTTATGCAAATTTCGAGGGCGAAATTTTATTTAAGGGGGTAGATTGTAACACTCCACAATTTTATAAATATGTACACGTCGCAAGTGAATATAAAATAAAATATTATATTTGTAGAAAAAAAGATATAGAATTCAAAATAAATTAACAAAAAAAAATAAAAATAAAATAAATAATAGTCTTTACAATACGAGAAAAAAAGATATAGATTTTAAAATTATGAATGGTTTACAAAATAATATCAAAAAAAAGAATGAAATAATGAAAGCCTAGTTATTTGTTTGAAAAAAAAAAAGAAACAAATGATTTAAAAATCTTATTTTATTCAAAGAGGTGCATAGACTATGGTTGAAACTTTAAATTAAATATTGGTTGATCTAAATATTAGTGGATTAAATTATGCGTAACCTATGGCTCAAAAATAAAAATCAAAGATTGAATTGATAAATAAAAATTAAATATTGGCTGATTAAAAAAAAATTAAATAAAAATACACGATACATGCGCGAACGCGATGGCGTGAGAGGTGCAAAAAAAGCAAATGAATGAAATCTAACCTCATGCACGCACGTCGCTTTGTGGGAAAAATAAATAAAACCATAATAAAATGAAATAAATAAATTTCGAATCAAAAGAACAAGAAATCAAAAATCATATATGGGTTTGGAAAACAAGAATCAAACAATGGTTGATGAAACATAAATAAAAATTGAAAATTTGCTTTTCAAGTTTAGGGTTTAGGGCCAAAATTGGGTGATCAAAAGAAATTATCTCGAGAAATAAAAATCAAGAATTGGGTGATCGAAATAGTGATGGAGTTATTGAAAGATTAAAAAAAAAAGAGAGAAGATGTTTGTGTATTCGGATCACAAAAAGAAATAAAATAAAATATATGCTTTGCTTTTGAAAAAAAACTAAAATTTGCTCTCCACGTTAGAAGAAGCAACTAGAGAAAAAAAGATGAAAAATCTGGAAATCTCAAATGAAGAACAAAGAAGAAGAGATTTCTGGAAATCTCATGAAGCATCATGAGTTGCACGAACAAGAAGAAAAAGATATGAAAAGTGAAATTGGGAGTTTAATTTTTAGGTTTTTGGGTGCGTTAAAACAGGGGAAGAAGATAAAAACCCAGATTTTTTCATTATGAATCAAGAACGAAATGAAGATGAAGAGCAAAAGAAGGTGTGTGCGTTGAAGAAGATGAAAACCAACCACTGTGCGTGGTGGTGCAATCTAGTTTGGGGATTTTTTTTTATTTGTGTGTTTTCAAATTTAGGGCAAAGATGGATTTGGGACGATTTGTTTGTGTGTTGTGCATTTTCGATTTGGGATTTGTTTGATTTGGATGGTTGTTTAGTTGGAAAGACGAACAAGATTGTTTGGATTTTGATTTGGGGCAAAAGAAGAAATTGATTTGGGGTTTTGCATCTTGTGTGTGGCTGGATGTGATGAACGAACAAGAAGGATGTCGGGACCCCTTCCCTAGGATGAAGGGTGAACCGACCGGCACAGTGTCCCAACAAATTCGCTCGCAAGCCGAGCTTGCCAAGACACTGTTAAGCCTCAACATACAACACCACATCAGACAGTATCAGAGTAATCATAAAGAATGCAGAAGAAATTTAGTATACGAACACCAATAAGAACTTCATATTTTCAAAGTTGGTCATTACACGTGTAGTAATAAGAGAGATTGTTTATTATATACAGGCTATCCTCACCCCTATAGATAGATCCTAACCCTCAAAAGATGATAACAGAAAGGGAAATACAAAGAAGACCTACCAAAGAAAGAGTAAGGGAATGCGGCTCTAGGCGATGACCACTCTCTTGCCCTTATCTGCTGCTGAAGAACCTGAAAAGTTAGAGTAGTGAGCCTAATTGTCCACGGCGGCTCAGTGAGTAATGCAGTCTAATTTAAACTTAAAACAAGTATTCTACAAGTAAAAACATGTGTCATGAATGCATGAACAATAGCATTATGCAAGTGAATGCAACAATAAACAGCATTTAAAATCATAATGCAGTCGTGCACCTTCATTCAAAAACAGTTAAATAATGAAAAAACATTCGCCGAAGCTCGCAAGCTCTCCGAGGCGATTAAAAATCATTCGAGCGGGTTGCAGACAGTTAGGCGCATCGTGTCGACTTCGATTAGGTCTTATCACCGTTGCCATCATCATAACGACCAACCATGACTTATTACCGTTGCCTTACAGTGACGGCCCGATTAGGTTTTATTGTCGTTGCCATCATCGTAAGCCCACAGAACCCCCTGGTGGTCACTCTGTGCTAGGTGGTCAGCTCTCGGGGTCGTATAAGAGACCGACACAACTCACCCTAACCCTGTACTCTCGGACCTCGAGTCTTGGTGCACTTTTCATTTAAAATCCATTTAAAAGAATGAGTGTCCATCACAATATGTAATCCATTTTCATAATGCACAGAATAACAAGCTCTAAGAAATGAGTTAGAAAACACTACTCACCTCGGGTCTTGTGCACCGATGTCCCGTCGACAACCAGCACATCCCTGCTATATGCTCTCGAATCTGCATCAATTAAAACTCAATCTCAGTTCTATCCGTACAGTGACCCAATATTTAATATCACCGTCCTACTTAATTTTAATCGACCCAAGCCGTTTTGGTCAATCGGTCAGACATAGTCAATTCTGGTCAACATAGGCCATTCTGGTCATCCTAGTTGCCTTAGGTCAATCCATGCCCAAATTGGGTCAACATAGGCCATTCAGGTCAAGATTAGGTCAAAAAGGGTCAAAATTAGTTCAAAATGTCAAACCTCAACACTTAGTCAAATTTGGGTCATTTGCTCTCTTACACAGCAAGCTTGCCGATTTTTCTGCGGGCAATTCGTACGTCGGATTAGCACCAAATTTTTTAGATCTATTCTAGACTCCTTAAACCTTCCATAGAATTTTAAACCATGATTTTAGGACTTCATTTGATAGTATTTTTAGCTAATATTCCAAGGACCACGTGTTCTCGGGTTTTGTATGATAAACAGTGACTATTTTCCTAATTTGACCCAATTATCCATATCCGATTGCTTTGAAATTTGGTAGGTATAAACTAGACATGCTTAGGAATCACTTCACCAAATTTCAGCTCAATCCACAGAGGTTTGCCTATCTAATTTAATCTCAGAATTTTCAGTTGAATCACAGGGACTTCTGGGTGACACTTCTTGGCAGTAAACTTTTCAAACTTTCTGTGATCAATCCTGTCTAAGATTTCAGATTTGATCTATCCTGTCTAAGATTTCACTAGAATTTTATTTCGTGATTTTTGAACTTCATTTACTAGGGTTTTTGGGTATAATAACAGAGATTAATAGAATCCCGTATATCCTGTGACAAGCAGTCACTTAGTGAGTTAATTGACCTACTTCCCTAATTCAGAATGACCTGAAATTTGGTATACATATTATAAACACATCCAGGGACCTCTCCACCAAATTCTATCTCAACTTTCCAAGGTTTGGTTAGTTAACTGATCTAATATTTATCTGTCCTGAATTGGTTTTCAGATTCCCAAGTTTTTCCTAAGTTGTTTCAAGTGCCAAATTCCCCTTCTCTACAGCACTGATCCGAGGGTCTATCTTACTGATTTTGAAAGGTTTTAAGTCCCTAAACATTTGTCTAACAAGTATCATCTAAAATAGCAAGTAATTATAACCCTAATCACCCTCAATTTCAAGTTCCACCATAGCAAGCCTAAGGGATTTCATTCAGAAAATATTCTAAGTCCTAGAATCCCTAACTGACAAAGCACATTTGCAAACATATAACATCTAAAATACAGAGGCTTAGGGTTACTTCTTTATACCTCTCTGTAGCCTTTACTATGAGATTTAAAACACCTTTGGTTTCAACCCAAACAGATGTTTACAAGTTCTCCAAACACTGCCTCAATCTGGTTTTACTGCTTGCTTTTTGCAGAAACTATCAAAATAGTTAGCCAGATAGTCAGTTTCATGGCCTTATAAAATAGGCTGGGAGTTTTACTTTTTGATTTCCACCACTTGGACATGGAAGTACTCGAAATAAGGAAGAAAAAGAGGGGTTTTACCTCTAGAACGGACTTGAAATGGTCTAGGAATCGGAGCTCCAAAGGTGGCTTCAAGACAAACTTTTCTGGTTTTCTAGTCTTGAACTCTGTGGATAGCACCTTTTCTCTATGATTTCTAATTCAGATGGCTTCAAGATTGGGCAAACAACTTATGGGACTTCGTAGATGGTGTTATCAGCTTCAAAACAAGCTATAGATCACTGGATTTGGATGAAAAACGAAAGAGATTCAAGGTCTGGAAGGTGGGAGCAAGAGCTAAAAGTTTGGACTTAAGCAAAAATCTGAGTTTTTGTTGCATGAGAAGCTGCTTGCATAGCATGAGAATAGAGCACGTGTCCACCCACGTGGCCTCCAAATCTTCATGTTGAATGCCCAATTGGCACTTGCTATTGGCTTGCTCAAAACCAGGGATCATCAAACCATGGATTCCCATGGTTTTTGGCTGAAAAATACCTCAAAACAACGTAGAAAATCGCCAAAAATACCCCAAAAATCATGGGAAGAAGAAGACGAAGGCGTCTGGGCCGCCAGGCGTCCTGGGCCGGCCCAGACGCTAAATGCGACTGCGCTCGGCCAGCGTGGGCCGAATCCGCGCAGGCCAGAAGCTTGCGGCCCGACCTGAAATCGGTCTGCATAGGCCGAATTCGGCCCGTGCACCGATTTTTTTTTTTGATTTTCTATTTTTTTATTTCTTTTACATATACATATTTATATATAAGTGTTATATATCGAAATTTTGCATTTTTCGTCCTCTACAATTATAGATTGTCTAATTCATCATTTTCTATTAAAATACCAACATTATACACAATTTCAACATTTATTCAATTATTTTCTCCAAAAATTGAATGATTTCCCCAAAAATCATATTTCTCTCCCAAAAATTTCATTTATCATTCTAAAAATCTAATAATTGTTCCAAAAATTCATAAATCAATCCTATAAATTATTTTCCTCAAGAAAACACATTTTTCTTATACTTTCATGTGTTTTCTCCTTAAAATTTCATTTTCTCAAATTATTTTCATTTTCTTTAATAATTAATCTGAAATTAAAAAAAAATTGGAAAAAATCTTGTATTTTCTCATTAAAATTTCAAAAAATACATGGAGTACATAAATGTCAGATTTGTCAATCCGATGTCAAAAATGTAGGTCGTCACAAAGGAAAACCAGCAAATGTTGATTTGCTGCAATGATTCACGCGAAACAGAGGAGACGATTTGGGTTTGTGTTGGGCAGACTGAAATGGAAGACAAAGAAAAAGCTATTGGTTGCTGCTGCATTGGGCGTCGTTGGGTGCAAATTGACGCTCATCTGGTGCGTTGAGCCATTAAGAGCAACAAGAACAAAGAGCAACGAAAGTTAGGGCATTAATTTGAGGTTTTTGCGTTTGGTTCGTGAAGAATAGCAAGAATGAAGAATAAAGAAAGAGGAAAAATTTAGATTTTGTGGATTTGGGTTTTTCTGCTGCTAGCCATGGTGTTTGTTTGACGAAAAAGAAGAGAAAACCGAAGAAAAATCTAGCTTTGATGAGTTGTTGCAATTGGCCTTGAAGAAGATAAAGAATATAAATTGATTTTGTTGCTACTGTTTGGGGCAAAACAAAACACAGCTTTAGTGTGTGTTGCGCGAAGAAGACGAAGTTGTGACAGTGGATTTGTGATTTGGTTTCATCGTTGGTCATTATTCACGTGACTAAGATGATGAAAAACGATGCCCTAGCTTTGAACTCCTATCTAAAAGGTATAATACTTTAAAATTTTTAAAGTTTAAATTGTAGATAGTTCAAAATTTATTTTCTTTGATTTTGGATGTGAAGAATGAAATTTAGAAAAATTTGAACTTTTAGTAGTGAAAATGTGAATTTAAAGCCTTATTTAATCTTTTTATGTTAGAATTATTGTTTTTGATCTATGTGGATTTTGGATGGATGATTGAAATATGATATCGGAGTTCGAAGTCTCGGAGATTAGAAATTAAAATTTTATTTGAAAGCTTGATGCAAATAGTAAATATTAAAAATTTTCTTATTTAAATAGAAATTAATTAAATCATTTAAGAAAAAGTCTTATGATGAAATTATTTTAATAATGAATAATTTATTTTAAAAGAGTAGCTTAGGAATTTTTATGTGATAAATTAATAACTTGGAGCTTAGTTCAAATTTTAAATATAAAAATCTTATTTTAAGTGAAATGAGATTTATTTAACATGAGTGAATTATTTTTGGAATCCAAATTTAAGTTTTAGTATTTTTTTTTAATTATTAGTTCTAATCTAAGTAAATTTATTTAAAAGTGAATAAATCGTATAAGCTTGAAAATTAATTATTAAAGTTTTTAATTTTAGATTAAGAAATTCGACGGACTTAGAAATTGTCTTATTTTGAATATATACAACTCTAAAATTTTGGAATAACCCTGAATTAGTTAAAATTAATATTTAGACTTCATAATTAATTTATAAACTATTTAAGCTTAAGAATATTTTGGATGAGATTGAATATGAGTTAAAAACTTAGAAAGTTTTATTGATTGTTAAATTTTAGATTTTACAATTTAGAGTACTGAACATCTCGAAGGAAAACAAGGTAATCCTGAAGATTTGTAGAATTAGGTGGGCGTGACTTCTTTGCTCATACCTATTATGTAGATTCGAAATTCGAAACATTTGTTTGATTAGTTCTAGATTAATTAGTATTGCATGTGAAAATTGATTGAAATTGTTTGGAGTGCTTGGGTGATGTTACGATGAATAATTATTTATTAATTCATGCATAAATAGGAAAAACTGAATTTAGATAACATTCTTTATTTAAATGACTATCATTTTAATTGCATGCATTATTTGATAAATTTCTATGATATGTGTAATGCTTTGGTATGAAGCGGATCGAGGTGGTATTTCTTATATGCCACTGCTTGAAATCGATGAGCTACAAGGCGGTTCGTAGATATTCTCAACCCTGAGTTGTTTGGGACAGCTAGAAGTCCTTGAGAGATGGTACTACGCGGTAGTAAGTACACTCCCTTGGATTATGATTCTGATAGGTAAACGGCCTTAAGCGTTACCTGAGATTTGTTTCTGATTTAGATTACAAGGAACACTGAAAGTCATCTCAACACTCTTCCAATCTTAAATTACAACCAAAACAAACGAATGTTTGAAACGCCTAATGTATGTAAGTGTTTGTAATGTTTTAAATTTTGATCTGTATAATGCGTATGATGTATAAGAATGATCCACGGAGCTTTCAAGCTCACTCTATTTCTATTTTTTAGGTACACATGGATATAGTATATTGTAACTTTCGTCAGAAGATTCTCACTTTTGATTAGAAACCTCATGGGGAGGTTATTTGGGATAGAAGGATTTATGATTTGTAATTTCTGATTTTAGTTTACTTAGTCTAACATGTGGCATTATGCGAAATGTATTTCTAAACATTTTTTGGAGAACTATCTGATTAGAACTTGAATTTGAAGAAAAAAAATTGATAGGAAACTTTTAAGTAGCATTTCGATTCTCAACGAGCAAGACCTGCACGTGAGGTATCTCCACCAAAGGGGGCACATTTCTGCGCTGGACCCATAGCACGTGACAGGAGGTCTGATTGAGAGTTGGGGTGTTACATACTTCATTACATTTCAATCACAAGAATTTCAATATTCTTTTAGCCATGCGATCAAATAGTGTCTTTATCACTATTTTTTTTAAAATATATATGGCTATTCAATACATAAGCATAAATATGCTTATTAAGTTATTCCAATGCTCAACAGCAAAGGCACTTATTCTATCGTATAGAATGTAGCCACCACCGACTTCAAATAACGATCCATTATTATGGTTGTGGTAAATATAACATACAAATATCAATATTGTGTTACTTCAATAAAGAAGTACACCAAGAAATAACAGTATATCATTCCATATATATATATATTATTATTATCAGCATAAAGACAAGCAAAAGTTTGATAACCTTATATATAAATAATATCGCATATTCTCAAAATAATATTGATAAAGCCTTGTGCGAATGACAAATCATGGCATGGCGTTTCACAAACTTAGTGTTGGTTAGACATGCAACCGGTTTGAGCGAGCCTTGCAATGGATGGCTCAAAATTATGCTTACAATCAGGTCACCCATCTTAACCCTATTTGCAACAATGATTGTTGCTACAACCGTGCCATCAAACAAAAATTAAATGATGCCAAAAGCATATTAATATATTGAAAGATGCCTAAAAGCCACCACTAGAGATCACGAGCATTCCACCAACAAAATATAATGTAAGAAGTGTACTGCAATTGCTGCACTTTCAACAGATGCATTGCTTTGGTTTTGCATCAAATTGCAATGCTTTCTACCAATTCTCCCAATGCATCGTCAATGGCTTCTTGCTAGTGCATACAATTACACCTTGCATAAGCATGAGAATTTCATCATTACATAAAAGTGTTATGTAGCTAATTTCATCTGCAAGCATTACCACCACCAATATAAGTATTAAAAATATGTGCATAAAACACCAATACTCATTGTCATGGGAATAAATAAACATTATAATTATGTTACTTACAAAATAAACGTGCCCACCTACTCTAATAGCATTATTTCAATTTTACATAAATTTCCCCAAAGTAAGTAATATTTTTAAAATTAGAAATATCATATTTCATGAAAATTAAGCAAGACTTACAAACATGATTGAATAACAATATCGTATGCCACATAGCAAGCAACCAAATAGATCGATGGCATGAAATAAATACCAATTTTCAAAAATCGTACAACAAAAGTTTATAGCCTAATGTTTCATAATTCTTTATTAAGAGTCATAAACCTTCATGTATGAAGTTATTATTTTTAGGCGGCCCCACCATGGCAATTGCTACAATCCCCTTCTATTTCTTAGCCACAAACTGTTGTAAAGTGTTGGTTCAATGCACTATCATCAACACGCAACTACATCACCATAAATGATATTAGTCCATTGTACCACTTCTTTGTTCCGACAAGCTACAAACCAGAGTCTCATAATTTTCTGGCATTCTTTGTGAAGATGCCCAAAATGCGCTCTTCTCCAACAGGTGTCTGTAGTCTGGCCAATAGGTTCATCCAAGCAGTAATTTGCTGAAAATGCAACCACTGCCAGAGTTCCTCTTAATCGTGGTGCCTAACAAAGCTAGGTGTTGATTGACAAGTAACGGCCACCTTTTCCATGGTTTTAGCAAACGTTCTCAACCTTTGTTTCCAACTTGAACTCCCACCACGATTTCCCATCATTGCAAAGTAATAAGAAAAAGATTCAAACTATTTTGAACCATAATATGCCAAAAATGCATGTCTTGAGCAAGTCCAACCTTTTTTATTTTTTTATTTTTTATTTTTACACTCACCTTGTCAGGGTTAGTTATATAGTGAAGACGACATCAGATGCATCACTAGACAGATTTTGGGTGCAAGGTGCAATCCAGCCTTGTGAACACTCCTCTAATGTATATGTAGAGAATTAATTGATGAACATTTAAAAATTGTTCATCCATCTAAAGTGAATTAAACACTTTGCTATGCACCATTCGAATTAATAAAGTAAGGTTTATTTTCAAATACAATTCGAAGACCCAAAAATTCTATACATACATACATACATATATATATATATATATATATATATATATATATATATATTTGTATTGTTGGCTAAAGAAAATACAAATGTCGTCCATGTACATCAAGTGGCATCATTATGTAATGCACAACATCACCAATAGCCAATTTTTCTTTTTTTTTTTCCTGATCTTTGATTCCACAAGACATCTGAAATCAAATTCCTGTGTCCATCTCTTTGTTAAGTAACACATAGACAGAAAACAAATAATTAAATGATGTACTCAACATTTAAATTTAACCCATACTATCTAATATAATTTCAACGTGGGTCTATGTTTCTCATGATATTGAGAATTAATCTACTATGTCGTGTTGCCAGTTACATTGTAAAACATGCAAATCTCATCTAAACATACAATAAACAAAACCCAATCATGCATAAAATAATGATGGAAATCATATAGTGATTTTCAACGGTTTGTCTTAAGAATGTTAATGAAATGATGTGTTATGTTAATGAAATGATGTGTTTATGCTTATGTGATTACTTACAACTTTAATACTACAGAGAAAATAGATCGAGGCTAGAGTTTGACTCTATGTCCTTAAGACAATTCCGTCCTGCATCGGTGCTCGATTTATGTTAATGGTTGTCTCCCAAGATATAACTATCACATCTTGTAGCTGTAGCAATCCATTTTACAAGATCAGCAAACCAACATCTGCATCGTAATTTCTCTCAGACATGTGAATATCACGATCAATGCAAATTCAAACTCTAAATGAATATGTGTATGAATGATATTATGTATATCTAAAATTACTACTAGTAGGGATATTTATAGTTACAGAAAGGATGCAACAAAGAGTTATAGTAGGGAAGAGTCATTTTCTGGAGACATGTTTCTCTATTAAAACTAGTCATTTTCTAAAGACATGTTTCTCCATTAAGAAGAGACATATTCTAAAGACATCTCTTTCAACACGAACATACATTATCAAAAAGACATCCTTTTAAATGAATAGGTGTCATGTGTAAGGACACATCTTTTTCACACACCTTTCTACCTTTTCAATTTTCCATTCATCTAAAATAAAAATTTTAGTATTAAAAATTTCCAACAAAATCAAGAATAATTTGCTTAGTATATCTCAGATCACAAAGGATAATAATTTTGTTGTTGAGTTTACTGACAGTTGTTGTGTATTTAAGGACAAGCTTACCGGGAAGGAATTACTTCGAGGGGCACTCAAGAATGGTCTGTATGCAATTAATCGTCCTTCTACTCATGGTAAAATCTCCAATTCTGTTACTCCTATTTCTTCTGCTTATAATGCTCATAACTCAGCAACAAGTTGATCCAATGATGATGTTGCTTGCAATTGGCATGCAAAGCTTGGTCATCATCCCTCTTCATTGATTCTCAAACATGAACTCAATAAAGTTGTTATTACTTGTTCTTCAGATAATTTTCCATTTTGTACTTCTTCTAAAATGGGTAAATATCATAGATTGCCCTTTTCTAAACATGAAATTGAAGCTAAGGCTCCCCTTGAAATTGTTCATGCTGATATTTGGGGTCCTTCTCCCATTGTATCAAGATTAGAAAATCGATACTAGAATGTTTTTGTTGATTCTTTTACCAAATATTCTTGTTGTTTCCATTAAAATCACAATCAGATGTTCTCTCAATTTTTATTCCCTTAAAAGGTTGTTGAGTTAAGATTTAATCAAAAGATCAAAGTTGTCCATATGGATATGGGAGGTGAATATAAAGCATTCTTACCCTTCCTATCTAAACATGGTATTCAAGCTAGATTTTCTTGTCCTTATACTCATAAGCAAAATGGAATTTCAAAAAGAAAGCATCGACATGTAACGAAAATAGGCTTGAGTTTATTGGCACATTCTAGAATGCCACTTGATTTCTAGGAAGAAGCTTTTACAACAGCTTGTTATTTAGTAAGTCTACAGTTGCTCTCAACATGAGCTCACCAACAAACTTTCATATTATAGTCTTCTAGAAGTGTTTGGGTGCAACTATTGTCCTTATTTGAGAGATCACTCAAATCACAAGTTTAATTTTCATACTTCAAAGTGTCTTTTTTTTTTGGGTACAACAAGGATCACATTGGCTATATATGTCTTCATTCTTTTAGACGTGTTTATGTATCCCATCACGTTGTTTCAATGAAGTTGATTTTCCTTATCAAGAGTTATTTGGTATTTCCAAATCTAATTCTTCATCTTCATCAAGCTTTCCTGTTTCAATTCTACAATTAGCTTCACAGTTTTGCATTCATCTCCACCTACTTCCTCAAACTCAATTCCTATTTGCTCAAATTTCATGTCTATTCCATCTATTCAAAATTCTGATCATCTACCTGTTCAACAATCTGCTCTCTCATTAGTTCAACAATATGTTCAACTGAAAATTTCTATTCCTTCATTTGTTAAACCCTGTTTTCCCAATACACATCCTATGTAAACCAGAGCCAAAAATAGAATTTTCAAGTTGAAACTATTTTCAACCTTGATGGTAGCTTTCCTTGATTCAAAACCACAATCTGTTGATGATGTTTTACATACTCCCAAGTGGAACAAGGCAATGCAAAGCGAAATTCAAGCCTCGATTGATAAGGGCACTTGGTCTTTGGTTCCTTATACTCTTGACATGAAGTTAGTAGGTCGTAAGAGGGTGTTTCGCACTAAATATAATGTTAATGGTTCTATGTCTAAACGCAATGCTTGGTTAAAGGGTTTCATCAAACCCCTGGTGTAGACTTCTTTAAGACTTTTAGTCCAGTAATAAAGGCATCAACTCTTTGAGTAGTGTTTTCTCTTGCTATTGCACATGGTTGGGATATTCAACAGATTGATATAAATAATGCCTTTTTAAATGGTGATATGACAGAACTGGTTTACATGGACCAACCAAAAGGTTTTATCAATTCATCACATCCCTCACATGCCTGCAGATTACGCAAAGCAACATATGGGCTGAAACAGGCGTTACGAGCTTCGTTTCACAAGGTGAAGAGTGCTCTACTTAGCTGGGGTTTTACAAATTCTAAGGCTGATGATTCTTTGTTTATCAAAAAGACCTCTACTTCTTATTCGTTATTACTTGTCTATGTTGATGGCATTTTGATAATAGGATCCAATACAATTGATATTCAACAGATGATCTCCCAACTTAATGATACATTTGCTCTTAAATCTCCGGGTTCCGTTAACTATTTCTTGGGTTTTGAAGCTTTTCAAACCAAAGATGGTCTTCGCTTGATGCAAGCTATGTATGTCCGTGACCTATTAATTTGTACTAACATGAGTGACTGCAAGCCTTGTGACACACCTGCTTGTCCAAGTGCCAAATTTTCTAAACTTCAAGGTGAATCCTTTTCTAATGCCAAGCTGTTTAGAAGTGTTGTCGGTGCTTTGCAATACTTGACTTATACAAGTCCTCATATCAATTTTGTTTTCAACAAATTAAGCCAATTCATGGCTGCTCCAATGGTGTCTCACTAGACAGCTTGTAAGAGAATACTCAGATACTTGAAGAGTAGCATCTCTAATAGTTTGTTCTTCAAAGCTTCTTCAAACCTTAATATCACAGGTTTATGTGATGTAGACTGGGCTAGCTCAATTGATGATAGGAAATCTACAACTGGTTTTTGTGTTTTTCTGGGATCAAATGTGGTATCGTATGGTTCTAAGAAGCAAACAATGGTTGCCAAGAGGAGTATTGAAGCAAAATATTGCTCCTTAACACACACTACAACTGAGCTTATTTGGGTCATCAGAACTTGGTGTGCCACACTATTATAAGTTTATTCTATGGTGTAATAATACAAGTGCTAAGGCATTGGCTAATAATCTTGGTTTCATTCGCCTACTAAGCACATTGAGATAGATGTTCATTTTGTTCGTGATCATATTGTAGCAGGACGGTTGGAAGTTTGTCACGTCTCAACTGAGGATCAATTGGCCGATTTGTTTACAAAACCTGTTCATTCCTCTTGGTTTCTTTCTCTTGTCAGTAAACTGTTCATTATTTCTTCACCTATGTCTCTTGGTTTCTTTCTCTTGTCAGTAAACTGTTCATTCCTCTTGGTTTCTTTCTCTTGGCTAATAATCTTGATGTATATAAATATGGCTAACTGTATAATTGTTTACCATTGATGAAAGACAAGAGAGAAAAAAAACAAAGCACGTTAGCTCTCTTTTTTGCTAATGATCCTCTGTTTTCTCCTGCAATCTTCTTCTTGTTCTGATTGCAATGGTATGTTTTCATGACACCTTTATAATTTTTTTCAACACCTATTTCTATTTTTTTTTTTTTCAAAATTATATTGAAGATGCCTTAAATGAAAACGTCTTCAATATAAGTTTTGTATACTAAAGAAGGCACATTCACGAAGAAGATGTTTTTTTTACTTCTTTTTATTTGTTTGTTTAAAATAGTAACACGTTTTTTTTTTTTTCAATGTCTTTTTTGTTTTTTAAAAAATTGTATTCAATGAAGAAGCCTCTAATACAATATTTTTTAACTAGAGGCCCCTTTACAATGGTGTCTTAAAGAAGATTTTTTTTTTATTTGTTTTTCCCTTTCTTATTTATTTTGTTAAACTAAGTAACACATTTTTAAACATTTTTTGTTATTTTTTCTCTTTGTTTTGGTGAGAAAACACCTTTTTTTTTCAATTTTTTCAAATTGTCATTTTATTTTTTTACTTTTTAAACACTATTTAAAAAACTTTCGACGTCAATTTACTTTTTCTGAAAAAAATGGTACAGAAACAAAATGTTTTTTTATTGAACTTTGAATACAAACACATTGTACTAAAGACATGTTTTATAAAGACTCTGTTACTAAAATATATATATATCGAAGGTGTCATGACAAATAACACATTCTATTGAAGGCTATTTTTGCCACCTCACGGGCTGATGTGGCAACACATAATTGGCTGACAGAGTGGTTAATGGTAAAAGTACAAATGAGTCATTATTTTAAAATTAATGACATTTATATAATCTATTAAAAAATTTTAAGGATAATCAAAGTCAAAATGGCTAAAACAGTATGAAGGATGCTCTTTATTGATATTATTTTTTAAAATTACTGCAACCAGAGAATGTTTTTAAGTTCATGGATGTCATTGATTTGGTTCCATCCAAAAATTTCTCTAAAGCAAGCAAGCACGGATGAGAGTACGTAAAAAAGCAAATTATTAAGGTTGTGTACAGTCTATACATGCTTAAGGACTTATTAGCATTGCAATCATTAACGATTTGCATATATCTCACAATTCAACTCATTCATTTATAAATAATTGGTCTTGAATTACTAAAACGGCCAACCAAGAATCCAGTTTTAAACCCTGAGCTCCAAGCTGTAATTTTATATTAAATCCTAAGCTGCAAGCCTCCCATGCCCCACTCTTCTCTTTGTGATATATTCAACCTCTTATCCTCAAATGCATCAAGGCTTCAACCACTGCAATTGGCAAGTTGGATATGCTACAGAGACCCGCCATTCAATATGTGTGCCGAGAGACGATTATCCACCATTTCTCACCAGGAAACACACGGAAACACAACAAGGCCATTCTGAAAGCCGACCATACAAGTTCAATCAACTTTACCCAATGGTAAATCATGTGATCCACCCAAGCTAAAGTGGTGCATAGGAGTTCTAATCCTTCAGGAAAACAGATCGTGAAAGTAACCATAAGAACCTAAAAAACGAATAGCAAAATTTCCACTCTCTTATTCTCTAAAATCCTATCTTGTTACAAAGAGAGATTTATTGAATAAGAAAAACGTGAAGTGCCTCATTTTTAAATTAATTGATGCAGAGAGAACTCTGTTGTTGGCTTCCCTGAAAACAGCCAAAGTTATGAATAAAACACATCGACAGCATTAACTTAAGATATGTCCAATTCTCTATGCACACATTTTAACACCTCTTCATAAACATACATCAAACTACTTTCCCACTTGCCTTCATTATTGCACTTGAGTGTCTTTAATAGTTTCTTATATCCTCAAACATAATACCTAGTTCAATCACTTCTGTTTATTTCCTTCTTCCTGGCTCCCCCCATATTCTACTGTACAACCCTCATCCACCAATTCATCAGAAAGGGGAAAAAAAAAAACAAAAGAAAAGAAAAGAAAACGATCATTAAGTACTGTAAGCAAACATTAAAAGATTAAGACGTGAAGGATAAATCAACAGAAAAAGATTTGCATAGTAAACTTTGTTCAGTTCTAAAGAGGAATCGGGCCATTGACTAATGCTTATGGGAAAGTCCCCTTTCTTTCTTTTTAAAGAATCACTTGTAATACTATTTTGTATCATTCACCTTTTGTTTTCCACATCTTTTCTCATGTTTACTTTCAGTAATTTTCTGTCACTTCATTTTAAAAAAAAAAAAAATTGTACAGTGTGTCAAGGAGGGTCTTATCTTGACCTATTCTTCTTTTATCTTCTTTTAGGAAAGTACTTAAACATCTAATGTTATCTACGACCAATACATAAAGTAGAGAACGTGCAAATTGATTGAGCATAAAAAACTTGTATTGGGACTTTTGCAACATTTAATTTCTCACAAGTAAATAAATCATCTTTTCAAAGGAACACAAGAAATAAAGATAGTAAGACAGGATAATTTGCAGTAAACAATGGCCAACTTACAAGTTACAAGGTGTTGAACATTAATAAAGTTGAATCAGAACTTGCATTCCCTATCTTCTTCACTGTATGCCCAATCCACAGTTTGTAAAATAAGTGTCACATTCCTTGTGTCTCAAGAATCTAATTACAAAAGTTTCCTAACCATGTCCACAGATAACCCGATTGCTGTGAATGACACCCAGTATCATAGCTGTACTCAAAATGTTAGATCAGCAGGTGGATGTGGAGCACAATATAAAATTAATAACACAGTGCACTCAGCATTAACAAAGGATGAACAACTAACCCCTCGATTCTTGTAAAAATTCTTCTTCATGTAGAAATGGAATAATTTAAAGAGGACACAAACCACCATGAATATCCAATAAGAAGCAAGTGGTACAACCACGCCGAGATTGTTCTCAATAGATGGATACATCAAATCTTGGCTCGTAAAAGCATATCTGGCTGTTATACGACTGAAAAGCATAGCCAGCAATCCAAGACCAAACTTTCCTATCAACATCATAAAGAAGGCACTTTCCTTGGTTCCATGAAGTAAAGCAGATCAAATTATCCTGCCCAAAGCACTCAAATCTCTCTGCCGACAACCTCAGCAGTGCTCTAAAATACTTTGGAGGCATTCTACTAATCCCCAACCACGTCAGCTTCACATGATCCAACTCCCAAATTCTCATACTCTGATAAGTACTATAAAGCCCGATACGCCCCACTAGAAATAAACGCTTATGTGTCCCAGCAACCAGATACCCATCCAACAAAGATTGTGGGAACTTAGCCGGAATGTGCTCCCAATACCCTGTATCCAAGTGATACATCATCAAACCAAGAGGTGACAAGGTCTCTAAATACAATCTTGAATTGCAATATGCCATTTTCGAAGAGCAAAGATTTACTGCCGGCATTATCTGATGAAGTGACCACTTATTGAGCTTTGAATCATAAACCTCAGTAGGTAATGTTTTATCGCCAAACATATCGCTTGTTGCTATAACTTTAAAAGATTTATCCAACCTATCAACAACCATTATCAATTGTCTTTGTTGATTATAATGCATGCTAGGCAATATTCTCCAAGCTTGTGTAAGGGGATTGCACACCAATGTTTTGAAAGTACGCCCATCTACTCCAGCAAAACAAACTAACCCACTAGAAGAACCAACTAACCAAAATGCCCACTGAGGTAAAAAAGAGAATGGAAGCTTGTACCATGTTTTCAAAGGCAAGCTGAAAACTGAACACTGCAGATTTTGCGAATTCTTCCTGAATGTGAGTAAACACGGCCCATGAGACGGCACTTGTGAATGAAATTTAAGAAAACTACTATCTTGAAGTATAGAATTCCAACGTTTACAGACAGATCTGAGCCGGAAAATCATAAAGGGGGGTATTCTAGCTAAGATCTCATTTAACAAATCCTCTGGTAACATTGCCCATATGTTGTCTTCCATTTGAACATCTGAATGGGCTACTTTGCCAAAATTGGCTGCCGCGGCCGCTGTTTCCTCGTCGAAGCCGCGAGGTTTCGTCTTCACCGCTTTCTGCTTAGAAGGGCTCATGTTCCTCGACCCTGTTCTCCCCGACGGGCTCATGTTCCTCGAACCAGCTTGGCTTGAAGAGCTCGAATCTCTCGAAAACCCAAATTCCCGAGCTCCAGATTCAGGACCACTTCCATTTCCATCCATTTTCGATGGAAATCTCAAAAATAAGAACAGAATCAATAAATTCAAGTCCTAATTCTTGTTGCACAACCCAAACATTTCCAGTTCATTGCAGAGTCTTTGGACAAAACGAAACCCTAATTCGAGTAGAAATCCAAATACTAAGAAAAGAGGGAATTAAAAAAAAAAAAAAAAAGAAAAGAAAAACAAAACCCCTGATTTGAAGGAAACCTAGAAGAACTAATACGAGCTGACCTTTTTTCTTGTTTTGTCTTTTGGCGTGCGTGTGCGCGCGCGCGTTAGCCGAGAAAGCAGCAGTAAGCGGAAAAGAAAGTCAATGAAAACCTAGCGGCTCTTTCCTACTTTGTCTGATTTCAACGCCGGCGACTAGGTCCGGTTCGAACCAGACGACTCCGACTCAACTCGGCCAAGGCTAAGTTTATAAAATGTTTTACGCGTTGGGAAACCGTTTTTAGTAATCTTCTTTCCGCGTTGAGCTCCAACAAAAGGAAAAAATAAAAAATAAAGCGATGTTCAAAACAGTTTTTCAACTTCACGTATTTAGATTGTAGTGATTGTTATCAACAGGATTATAGTGTAATTTTGCTCAGGAACTATTTAAAAAAGAGTAATTGGTGTTAAAACTCTTCCAAGTTACAATATTTTCCATAAACTTAAATTTTTAGTGCAATTTGTGACATTTAACAGATTTAATAACTTGCTTCAAGTGCGAGTGGTGGAGGCATCAGGGATCACTGATCAAATTACATTTCATGTATATTCAAGTGGTGGTAACATTCAATATTATTATTGAACCCAATAATCCTCTTCACTGGATGTTAGTTCGAAGGCGCTAATAGTCAATGATGGAACTAAAATTGTTATGAAGATAGAAAATCTAATATCAAAGCACAGTCTTGTCGGGTTTTGAACGAAGATCGAGATGTTATCAAAATTCCAAAGATCAGAGATCATCCTTGTTTACAAATATATGGTTAATGAGTATCTTCAGAGCTATCTTTATAGGACATACCATTTAGGGTTCCTTCATTTAGAAGGTGTTTGTTATCCATTTTGCAAGCAAGAAATCTTTTTCCAATGTTCTCATACCCCTCACCCACAAGCTTGTTAAGCTCTTCTCCTCCCCTTCGCAAGACTATCACGTTTGCAATTTTGCATTGCAAAAATGGAAGATAAGGGAAATAAAGATGATGGAGGAGAGAAAATAGGATTTGGTGATTTTGTAGCCTCCCAACCCCATAGCTCAGCAACAAACCTTCATTTAAGGACTTGGAAAATGGGTTTCATGTTTGACTTTTGAACAACCCTTACTTCTTACTATTTTCTTCATGTAGAATTCTCCTAACTTATCGACTTGATGTGTGGATCTAATAGGTAAGAAATGTGCTACCTTAATGAGACGATTCACAATCACTTATACAGTATCTTCTCCTTTTTTATTTTTAGGTAACCCACTGATAAAGTTCATAGAAATGTTATTTCACTTTCATTTTGGGATTGAGAGTAGTTGTAACAATCCAGTGAGTTTCTTGTATTCTACCCTTACTTGCTAACATGTTAAACATTTAGTGACATACTTTGCTATATCCCTTTTTATACCTCTCCAATAGTAAGTTTTTCGGAGGTTCTGATATATCTTATCACTACCTAGATGCATCATATATTTGGTCTGATGAGTTTTATCCAATATTATCGCAGTTCACTTTATAAAAGTGATGTCATAACCGACACATAATATATATACGCTACACCTACGTATATAATACTATATCAACCTCTTACACGCAGAACTACTCAATATCTACAAAAAAATTTTGACAGAGTTTTCCCTAAAATTTTGACTTATCCTAAAAGAAAATCATCACTTGATAAACATTTTCTCAATTCATTGGTTCATAATAGATAATATGCAACATACTATCATCAATTAATATTCATAATTTAAAATCCACATCCTTTCACACTTTTACCTAGTATAACCAAATTCACACCCCTCTACATGATATTACATATATAGTGATAATTATAATTATACAAAAATATACAACCCACAAGATAATTAAGCCTACGCACACAATAGTAACTGAAGAGTCGTCTACTCTTCCTGCGCTGACCTCTTTCATTTCTTATCTATTCATGAAATGTTAAAGATAATAAGTAAGCGACAACATGCCCATTGAATAATCTTTATCTATGACTTTTAGATACATTTAAATAACCATGCAGAGAATTAAATTAAATAAAACATTTAAATCCATCATTCACATTTCAACCATACATATATGCATTCAACATAGTGATCATGTTATTTTTAATGCATCATTTATAAAATACATGCACATCGACATCTTTTGAAAATAGAGTTAGTGCCATTTCTTGCCTTGCCGGGATAGTAATAGACTGTACCTCTAACTATCAGTTACTCCATAATCATTTCGAGGATTATCACATAGAGAAAGGCTGATACTTCTCATGGCTTAGTTCCACATGGATTATCACATAAGAAGTATTATTTCACATGGCTCAGTCCATTGAAATGATATCGTATTTTAGATCTGCTCTTGCAAATCTAAAACACGCTGCCGTGCAAATATAATTTCATGAATTTCAAATCAAATGCAACAAATGTCAATACAAATAGCATGTTTATCTTCAAATTATTTTTATATCTTCAATGTCATATAAATAACCAAGATAAAGAAATACTTATAAAATACCAACAACTAATCTTATTGGACACATATCTTACTTCCTATTATGATGATTAGCCACTTTCAAATTTATTATAAAATTCAATAGTACATAATCCATCATTTCATATATAATATATATTTTTATCCGCATCAGTTCTTATTCTAAAAAAAATTAAAGATTTTGACACAATGTCACTGTTCACATAATACCAGAAATAATTATTACTCACCCAAATTACTGTCCAATCATTTTTTAGTATCTACTCCAAAATCTTGTTTCCAATCCATCACAATTATCCTATCACAGAAATAGCTTATATACACAAATCAAATTCAATTCATTTTTATAAATAATTTTTAACGTATTTATTTTTCATATTTAATTCTATACATACATTAAACCTCATATATTGCTACACATTAACTCGAATAGTCTCAATAGCATTTAAAATTAATTTTCAGCTCATATACTATATTTTTATAATAGAAAATAAAATAAATAGGCTTTTCAAATATATTTTTACTAATTTTTAAAATTTTTGTAAATAATCCAATTGGTCAATCATTCATAAAAAATTCATTTGATATTCAAAATTCATGAATTTGGTGTCGATGGGTACAAATTTTCATTTTTACCATGAATATATTGGTATAATATTTGCTAAGTTTTACTTATGGTGAGGAAATACCCTATTTTGGATACTACTATAAAACTCTCTCGAGAGTCAAAATTAGACCCCTAAGTTTGTAATACTCGATTTATCTAGCATCTTTGTAGGAAGAACTAGAAAACATGGCTTGCCTACATCAAATCTGTAAAAAACTAGATCTTTCTCTTCTTTTCATTCGTTCTACGTTCTGTTTCTTTCCTGTGCTTCAACGTTCTGGAAATGCAAACTAAAGGAAACGAATTGAGGGAAATAAAACACATTATATGTATATAATACTACTCAAATTACTTAGCTGCCCTCCTCTTTAATTCACATTTACTTGCTCCCATCCACTATAACTATATATATATATATATATATATATATATATATATATAATGGATTATAAGTTAATGTTGATTTTATTTTTTGCCCCAAACAATTATACAACTAAGCCCATATGTACATATATATAATATCTTTCTTTATTTTTTTAAAACTTTATTATATACACCTTATTTCTTTTTATATATTTTCCTAATCCATTTATTATTATTTTTGTACAATAATTATTTTTTCTGAATAACTAATTTAATTTGAATTAATTTATACACGCAACGTGTATTTTCAATACATGTGTATAATTACACACACACACACACACACACACACACACATATAGATGCGTAGTTCGTAAAGATATATATATTTATACACATTTATTTTTATTTAAATTATTTTATGTGTCAAATTAAAATATAGAGTGTTACAAATATGGTCTTTATGCTTCTACCTTAAGAAATATAAATTCTATCTCCAAGTCTCAACGTGCCTTTGGTTTTGATTTTAAAGTCAATATGTTTGACTCCTTCAATCAAAGTCATGATCCACTTATCTTGCCTTTGTTCATCTTTAATCTAATGTAGAAGATTCGACTAGCAAGTCATGTTGTTAAGATATGCGTGTCTCTCGTCTGAAGTGACACCCAAGTTATAATCGTCTACTAGTTAGTACATTTGACTATTTTCCTTATCTTGTTTATTGAATTTTCTACTCAAGGCATTTGTAACGGTAATGCAATTGGAAATCGTAATCTTTAAGGAATTCTATCCATCTCTGTTGTCTAACTCTTTCTAGGTGTAAAGATAATTTAGATGCTTGTGATATGATAATAGATCAAACCTCTCACTATAAAGGTAGTGTTTCCAAATCTTCAAGGCAAATACAATGGTTGCTAGCTCTAGGTCGTATGTTGAATAATTTTATTCATGGATCTAAGCTGTCATGAGGCATAAGCAACAACTTTTCCTTTTTGCATTAACACTGCACCCAATCCATTGTGATAAGCATCTATATACAGAACATATCCAACACCATGTGTAGGGGTGACTAATATGGGGGTTGAAGTCAATATCTTCTTCAATTCTTGGAATGATTGCTTACATTTCTTGTCCCAATTGAACTTAGCTCCTTTTCTGGTTAATTTGGTCATAGGTTTAGCCAACTTTGAGAAATCTTGGATGAATCTCTTGTAGTATCCAACTAAAGCTAAGAAAATCATAATTTTTGTCATAGTCTTAGGTTGCTTCTAGTCTATAATCGCCTTCATCTTATCAGGATTTACTGAGATGTCTTCAGTTGAAACTACATGGCCAAGGAACTTGACTGTTTTCATCTAGAATTCACACTCACTGAACTTGGCATATAGTTAATTTCTTCTAAGTGTCTCGAATACAATCTTTAAGTGCTTTACATGTCCAGCTTTCAAATTGGAGTAAATCAGGAGGTTATCTATGAACACTACTACAAATTGATCAATGTATCATCTGAATACTTAGTTCATCAGATCCAAGAATACCATTGGCACGTTGGTTAAACCAAATGACATCACCGTGAACTCGAAGTATCCATATCGAGTTCTAAATGTTATCTTGTGTATGTCTGACTCTTGGATCCTCAAATGGTGATAATTTGACTTAAGATCAATTTTTGATAAATGAGTGGCTCTCCTCAATTGATCAAATAGGTCATCCATCCTTGTCAAGGGATACTTAGTGTTTATTTTTGCTTGATTCAACTTTTGATAGTTGACACACAATATCATGGATCCATCTTTCTTATTTACGCACATCACTGAAGTTCCCCACATTAATTCACTTGGTCTGATGAATATGAGTGTAACACCCCAACCCCCGTATCTTTAAGCATTGGACATAACCACTATTCTCTTGATAGTGGACTTAACCAATTGGCGGGTCGGGTCGGTGTTACTTTACAAGTGACACACACTTGTTCTTCTCTATTTCAATATCTCGTGCATTTATATAAAAATTCAAGAATACAAAATTTTCACTTTAATAAAACCAAGGCAAATTAAAAGAGATAAAGAAATTCAAACTATTTTATTCATAATAGAAAAAAATTGAAAGTACGAAACCTTTCAAAAAACTAATTATTACAACGAAAAACTTCAAAATACTTTTCAATAGAAAAGATTTAAACTCTGGGCAATATGCCCTTAAAAATTCTAAAAATAATAAGGTAGAAACTCTCTAAGAACTATTTATATTCAAAAACTTCATAGGTTCATGTTCTTGAAAAAGTAAGAAAGGAAGGAGTGAGCACATAGCCCAGTGGATCCTTTTCGAACAACCATCTTTCATATTCAAACTTATAACACAATCATAATTCAAATACATGCAATCATTAGGCGTTTCAAACAACAATTTGTTCAAGTCGAGTCTTAGACCAAAAGGGCCTTTAATCCCTTGATGCTCTTAACTAAGTGAATGGGGCCCACTTAGCATCAACCCGTTAGTGGCACGTGTCGGCATCAACCCGTTACACGTGGTGACTCACAAGGTACTGTGGTACACGACCCTCAAGTACTTAGGTTTGAAAACCATACGATCTAACTCCTATGAAAAGAACATCCATAGCGTCGCCTTGACCACTATGATGGTACGTGGTTATTATCACCATCGTCTCAAATTAACTCTCATATCATGATCTTATAAAATAAATTTCAGAATATAAAATCAAACTAAAATTCAGAATATACACAATCAATTCATGAAACACTCATAAAACATGCATCATACTTTAATTTAAAAGCCTAAGCATGATACTAACATCGCATGGATGATATAATTGCTTAAACATGAATCAAAACTGAAAAACTAAAATAAACTTTTAAAATTCTGAAACTAAAATTGAAAATCTTTGATTTTAGTGAAAAACACACAAACAATAAGTATGCCATAAATTTAAATAAGAACAGAAGGGTGTTCTAGAAATCACTTTCACTTTGTGACGCTTTCTTCAGAATTTTCTACAACAATTCCCCCACATACTAGTGCCAACGAAGATCACCCAAATTAATTTTTCAACCCAAGAGAAAAACTTCTCACACACAAGAGATAGGTGAGAAAAGTGCTAAGAAGAGGGCTTAGAGAAAATAAAAGGAAATTTTAACTCTTATTTTTTGAATGAGGGAAGTGAGAGCCTAGGGGGGTTTATATAGTTTTTCAAAGGGGAAAAAATAGAAACTTTTGAGTTTTTCTTTGAGTAAAATACCTAAATTCTCTACAATTCCGTATTTCCTAATTTTAAGGGAAAAACAAGTATTTTTCAAATTTTTTTGAAATTTAAAAATTAATTTTTTGTATTTATCTCGATTTTTCGGTTGAGTTTCACTTTTTTTTTTTCGTATTTTATAATTCGGCTATTATTCAGTGCATCAGATCGTCCTTGAAACATACACACGGATCTGATCGGAGGGTCGAGATTGGCGCATGAGGAGTTGCACCGTGTGTTTTTGTTTTGCAACTTTGATCGCGACTGTTAGATCGTCTTCGATCATCTCCGTCCGTTCAATCTTCGTTATCCTGTGCGTTCGGGCATTGGTGCTGATCGTCTTGCGGCTGTTGGATTGTGAGATTGGATTCAGATCGACGCCTTGCGACTGTTGGATGCGTTTTGAGTTATATTTATATGATTTTCAACTGAATTTCATGTCCTATTTATGGATTTTTGCCAAATCTTAATCCAAATTGACTTTTTAATCTTGTTTTCATAAAAAATTGCACATATCCTTGTATTTTTGGCTATGTTATCCCATGATATACATTATATTCATATATTTTCTTCCAAAAATCCATTAAATTGATTTTATTCCTTATTTGGCTAAACTAGGACTTACCAATTTCTTTTCATCTGTCAATTTTGTATAATTCTCTAAATAATTTTTTAAATTTCATATGAATTTTCGAGATGTTACAACCTATGCTCCTTAAAAAAATTTCGTCCTCGAAATTTGTACATATTTATGTATTCTTCATGAACAAATGTGGGTACTTGGTCTTCATTTCACTTTTGAATTTCCACGTGGCTTCTTCTACCCCGTGATGTTTCCACAATACCTTCACTAATGGGATATCCTTTGTTCTTAGATTTTGTACCTTGTGGTCAAGGATTCTGATCGTTGTTTCCTCGTAGGTAGCATCATCTTGAAGATTCACTTCTTCCCTGTGAATGATGTGAGAGGGATGAGGTTCGTATTTCCTCAACATGGATACATGGAATACGTTATGTGCTGAAGTCATCCGGTTTGGTAGGTCCAACTCATAAGCACATTCCCCGATTCTTCTAAGTATTTCAAAGGGTCCGACAAACCTTGGAAATAACTTCCCTTTGAATCCAGACCTTTTGATACCCTTATGGGGACTGATCCTCAAAAATACTTTGTCCCCAACTTGGAACTCTAATGGTCTTCTCCTTTTGTCAGCATAGCTCTTTTGATGACTCTGTGCAGTAGTCAGTCTCCTTTGTATTAACTTGACTTGGTTGCTCATTTCTTCCACCATGTCTGGCCTAGTTTATACTTGATCTTCAAGTTCAGCCCAATAGGTAGGTGATCTACAGGGTCTTCCATAGAGAGCCTCGAATAGAACCATTTTTATGCTTGCCTGATAACTATTGTTATAGGCAAACTCCGCCAAGTGTAAGTACTTACTCCAATTCCCCTTAAAGTCTAAAATGCAAGACCTCAACATATCTTCCAAAATTTGGATAACTCTCTCAGACTGACCATCCGTTTGAGGGTGAAATGTCGTACTCATGGTGAGTTTAATACCCATTTCCTTTTGTAGACTCTGCCAAAACTAAGTAAAGCGAGTGTCTTTATCAGACACGATAGTCTTGGGCACACCATGAAGCCTGACGATTTCTTTTACATAGATTTCTCCCAGCTTACTAACTTGGTCTGTGGATCTAATTGGCAAGAAGTGAGCTACCTTGGTGGGATGATCCACAATCACCCAAGTAGTGTCTTCTCCGTTTTGGTTTCTGGGTAAACCACTGATGAATTCCATGGCAATGTTATCCCACTTCCATTCAAGGATAGGGAGTAGTTGTAACATTCCAAAGGGTTTTCAATGTTCCGCTTTCACTTGTTGACATGTTAAGCACTTAGAGACGTATTTAGCTATGTCCCTTTCATTCATCTCCACTAGTAGGTTTTCCTGAGGTTCTGGTACATCTTATCCTCGCCTAGGTGCGTGGTATACTTAGTTTGATGGGCTCCATCAAGTATGACTTGCTTACTTTGTCTTTGCTGAGGTAAACAAATCCTTTCTTCGAATCTTAGGATATTTTCAACGTCTAACCTAAAGTTAGCATGCTTTCCTTGTGTAACTCCTTCAATTAGTTGAACAAGCCACTTGTCTTGCCTCTGTTTATCCCTGATCTGATGTAATAGGTCCAATTGGCAAGACATATTGTAAAGATAGGCTTCTTTCTCGTTAAGGTTTACACCCAACCTAAAATCTTCGATCAATTGGTACATTTGGCCTTTCTCTTCCTCTTGTTTGTTGAACTTCCTACTCAAGGCATCAGCCACTACATTGGCCTTCCCTAGATGGTAGTGTAGTTAAAAATCATAGTCTTTCAAGAATTTCGTCCATCTCCGTTGCCTGAGGTTCAACTCTTTCTGGGTGTAGATGTACTTCAAGCTCTTGTGATATGAAAACAAATCAAATTTTTTGCCATAAAACTAGTGTCTCCAAATCTTCAAGGCAAACACAATGGCCGCTCATTCTATGTCATGACTAGGGTAATTCTTCTCATGGACCTTCAGTTGTTGCGAAACATAAGTGATTACTTATCTTTCCTACATCAACACTGCTCTAAGTCCACTCAGCGAAGCATTAGTATAGAGTGTGTAAGTAACACCAGGAGTTGGAGTGATTAAAACAGGAGCCATAGTCAATCTTGTCTTCAGTTCTTAGAATGACCGCTCACATTTCTCATCCCATTAGAACTTAACTCCTTTTCTGGTTAACTTAGTCATAGGTTCTGCCAACTTGAAAAAGTCCTTAATGAACCTTCTGTAGTAGCCTGCCAAGCCCAAGAAACTTTTGATTTCTGTTATTGTCTTGGGCTACTTCCAGTTCATGATGGCTTCTACCTTTTCCTGGTCTACAACAATACCTTTTGCTGATACAACGTGGCCTAGGAACTTGACAGTTTCCATCCTGAATTTGCACTTGCTGAACTTGGCATATAATTGATGCCTTTTGAGTATCTCCAACACTATCTGCAAGTGTTCTAAGTGTTCAGCCTCTGACTTGGAGTAGATTAGGAAGTCATTTACGAATACCACCACAATTTGGTCAAGATACTGTCTGAACACTTGGTTCATCAAATCCATGAAGGCCGTCGGGCATTGGTTAAACCAAAGGGCATCACAGTGAATTCGAAGTGTCCATATCTTGTTCTAAAGGCTGTCTTGTGAATGTCAGATTCTCGAATCCTCAGCTAATGGTATCCTGACCTAAGATCAATTTTAATGAAATGAGTGGCTCCTCGTAATTGATCAAATAGGTCATCAATTCTTGGTAAAGGATATTTATTCTTTATTGTAGCTTGATTCAACTTCCGGTAGTTGACACACAGTCGCAAGGAACCATCCTTCTTTTTCATGAATAGTACTGGGGCTCCCCAGGGTGATTCACTCGGCCTGATGAAACCTTTCTCCCTAAGCTCATCCAGTTGAGTTGTCAGCTCAATTAGTTCTACTAGCGCCATTCTATAAGGAGGTATGGCTATAGGGTTGGTTCTAGGGTGAAGTTCAATCTTGAACTCTAACTCTTTAGCTGGTGGTAGTCCAGGTAAGTCATTTGGGAACACATCCTCGTACTCATTGACTACAGCTAGGTCGTGAATATTCTTCAAGTCAGTTGGTTCTTCTTCAGAGAGTTCCTCGAACTCATCCGTCTGCTTCAAATAATTCAGCAAGGCTAGGGTTGGACTCTTTGGTAGTCTCCGCATATCCCCATTGATTTTAAAGATCTCCCCAAAAGGAAATGTTATGGTTACCCGTCTCTTAGGACAATCTAACTGGGCCTGGTACTGGTCTAACCAATCCATCCCCAAGATTACATCATAGCCATAGAAAGGTAGGGTATATAGTTTGACTATTAAAAGTTTATCCCCAAACTAAAGTCACAACTACACATCTTTCTTGAAGTCACAATGGTTTTTATTGGTGTGGACACATTCAAAGTCACATGCATCGTTTTTGTCACAAGTTGTAACCCATCAGCTAGTTTTTTAGAGATAAAGATTTTGAGGCACTTGAGTCAAACAACAATCTCACAGCAACATTAAATTATAGGAACGCACCTTCTACTGCAGGGGCCTGTTCTTCCTGGGTCTCAACCTTGAACATTCTGGCTTGGTTCTGACCACGGCCCAGTTTTTCCCTTGATTGACATTCTGATTTTGTATAGCTTGAGGACGCCCATTCTGACTTCCCCCTTGAGTATTTTGTTGTTGCTGCTGGGAAGCCTGAGCTAGTGCAATTGGGCAATTTTTCGCTAAATGACCCTTCTGCTTGCATACAAAAAACAATCCCTGCCTCTTAGCTTCTTCCCTTGACTCATCTTTGTTTTGACCCTGTTTCTGTAGAACCTTACCACTTTTGTTTTTCTTCTGGGTCCCATGTTGGTCCTTTCCGTTTTTGTTCTGCTTATTTTTTTCTCTCAACCTTTGTTCCAAGTTGAGCTCTTGTTCCAGGATTAAAGCCTGTTCTACAACTTCTTTGTAGGTTCGGGGGCTTGATGTCATGATAACTTTTCAGATCTCGATCTTGAGACCTTGTAAAAATCTGTTGGCTTTCATCTTCTCTTCTTGGATTAGTTCCTTAGAAAATTTGGCTAGTTCAGTAAACGTCCTTTCATATTCAGTTACTGTGAGATCCCACCGGTTGAGTTTTACGAAGTCTTCTTGCAGCTTTCTGAGAGTTGCCTCCGAGAAGAACTTGTCATAAAATTTTTCTCTGAACTCTCCCCAGGTTATGGTTTCAACGTTAGTGTTGGGATCCATCTGTATTATCCTCCACCATCCATGGGCTGGTCCCTTGAAATGGTGTGTGGCTAGTGCTACTCGTCTTGAACCCATCACCTTCAGCACATTTAGTAACTCCTCCATTTCCTGGTACCAATGATCAGTAGAGATGCAGTCAGTAGTTCCATCGAATGAGGGAGGGTAAATGTAACACCCCGACCCTTGCATGTTAACTTGGTTTTAACCATTTGTGGACATAACCACTGTTGCATCTACTGTTATAACAACTGTCGCAACAGTGGACTTAACCATGGGTCGGGTCCTATGTTACTTTATAAGTGACACACACTTGACTTTCTATTCCCAATATCCCATGCCTTAAATG
>JAJIYU010001881.1:0-33337 GCA_030144865.1 Tinospora cordifolia
GGCTATTTTCAGTTCAAAAGTTTTGTAGCAAGCCCCAATGAGCTACTCCAGCCATACATGGATGGCTTGATTGCAGAACAAGATGGGGGCGAACATCAATTTCCAGATTACAATGTTTTTGTTGATCCCCCAATTTTTCTTTTTCCATCTCCTATAAATAAAATTATTGGCGGTAATATTCCTGTAAATAAGGTTGCCGCAACCATGAATATACCTGGAAGGCAGTGCAATTGTTGTAAAGAGATCAAAATAATGTTGAAAGAGGGTTTTGATAAGATTATTGAAGAAATTAATTATCTAAAATCCCTATTGCAGAAGGTAAATGTTCCAAGCTTCAAAACCAATGAATTCTTTTAGACTTTCATTGCAGTATAGTAATGATATGATAATAGTATACCATTTATATACCTACATTATACCATGAGTATAATATATTATATATTGTATGCTTGCTATTTTTTACTGTTTGCTTGTGTATATTGATGTTATACCAACTCTATACATTCATTTGGCTCACTAAATTTTTCATTTTTCATGTAGGAAGATGATGTAAATAAAATAGAAGACTATAAAAAAGAATCTACTAGTAGGAAAAAATGTACAGATGTTGAAGCTGCAAGACAGATTTTGACGGCATTGCAAGAGATTATTAATGATACTGACAAAAAGAGGAAGATAATTTTGAACACTTTATTTGGATTGTGATTTGTCATTTACATTTAATTTCGACTATCCATTAATATTGTACATTTTCATGTTAAAGGGCGACTCAACAATACTGAAGGTGAAAGAAGGAAGAAAAAATCATCAACCTTTGTTAGATCATGAATACAATTCTTCTATTAATTCAAGATTATGCTTTTGTAGTTATTATGAATCTAATTGTCCTTAATTTATCTGTTTTTAGGACATTTCTCGTTTAATTTCACTGACCCAGGTTGCTGACAAGGATGAATCAAAAGATCATGTACCTGTTGAATGTGAAATGATGATTAACGAAATTGTTGAGTTGGCCGTCAATGTTGCAACTTCAGTTGTCTCTACTGAAGATCACACTCTACTTCTTCCACCTCCTATAGTTACTAATAGGGGGAGACGTCCCGTTGGAGATAAACGTAAAGGAAAGGAGATTGTGAAGGGACGACTATCCCCCTTAGACATCTGTCTACTTGAAGATATAGACCGCAGTGCTGTAGCTGAGTTTGATGAGTCGATTCAAAAGGGTTGGCTGAAGCGCTCAAGGTAAGTTTTCCTAGAGATCAAGTTTGCATTTCGAATATTGTTGTTATTTATAATACATTGATATTAACATCTGTCACATATTTAGGTCAAATAAAGTATACTATGATCATGAAAACAATTTGAATCCAACTTTTGATTTTTCAATCGCTAATATCATTGATAAGAAATGGTTTTACACATTGATCACCCCAGGCCAGCCTATCTCATTCTCTATTTGTTTAATTTTTTGCACTTGATATTATTGCTTATAGATATTATACTGATAATATACCAACATGATACCAAAATATACGGTTTTGGATACTTTGCAATGTCTGTATACACATATTATATTGATATGATACCAATTTCACCTATATATTCCATGTCCTTAAACTATGTTATGTTGTTTTGTATACATATTATATTGATATGATACCAATATCATCTATGTAACGTGTTCTTAAACTCTATTATATTTATTATTTCAGTATAATGAGATGTTATACAAACAACATACTTATTATGTTTTAAATGTTTCATGATTATGCAATTTTTATTCATGACCCAAATCTTTTATTTTAATTTAGAAATTTTGTATTGGCAGCATGTAGATGTGATGTTCTATTACTTGCGCAAGAAAAACAAGTTTGACGAATCGATTAAGATGAAGTATACAACGACAGACAACTTTTTCGATCAAAAGTTGCAGTCTGTTTATGATAGATTCGAAAAAGAGAAGGATGCATCCGTGTTAGGGGATGAGATGGTTATCATGGAGTATATGCTAGGGGACTACATGTACTGCAACACTCCGTGGTCTGATGTTGACTATATCATTTTCCCTATTAATGTTGTGGTTGCGTTCCACTAGATACTAGGTTGCATCAGCATTCACGAGGGTTGCATATATGTTTACAGTTCCCTGCGTACTCCTACTGTTGATGTTGCGTCAATGGAGGCAGTTCAAGCTTATTCCACCATCATTCCTTTTTATCTCGAGATGATTAGATTTTACAAATCGAAAGTTGACCAAAAGGATAGACCTGGGTAAGAGCCATTCAAGGTGCAAGTGGTTGATAATCTACCAGAGTAAGATGGGTGTGATTGTGGAATGTTCATGTTTTATTTTGCTGAATGTTTTGCCACCGGAAAGGAAATTTCACATGATTTTGATGTGGTGAGCTACAGAAAAGGGTGACTCTTAATTTGCACTTGCATGGTAGAATGAAGCAGAATGAAGGCACCAAGAGTGACGATGAAAGATCAGGTCAATTTAGTGTTGACAGTAGGATCCAATCATAGTGGGTATTAGCGAAGTGAAGAATGGAAAAAACTAGGCTGTCATATCTTGCATCACAAGTTTTCAAGTGAAGAATGTACAATTTGAACACGATTATGGTTCATTTATAACAATCTCAACTATTTTTTATTTGAATTTTGTCATTTTATTTTGTCTTCTGGGGCAGATTGTTTTATTTTTGACTCATTAATGAATAATGTTATTCATATGTAAACTTTATTATACTGATTTTATTCGAAAATGATACAAGTGATCAATTAACGAGTTATTTAAACCATTATTCACGCCTTATACCACATTTCATGGGTTATTATTCAGGGGTTATTATACTGATTTTATTCGATCTTTATCCCTACATTATACCACATTTCACGGCTTATTCATACCATTATTCACGCATTATTCTATCATTATAGCTAGATTTTTATACATACATTATTCTATCTTTATCCTTATATTATACTACATTTTATGGGTTATATATACATTTCATCATACACGCATTATTCAATCGTTATCGCTATATGTTTATACATACATTATTCGATTTTTATCCTTGCATTATACCACATTATGCGGGTTATATATACCATTATTTATGCATTATTCGATCGTTATCGCGAGATTTTTATACGGGCATTATTCGATCTTTATTTATACCATTATGCAATATTTCACTGGTTATTTATACCATTATTCATGCATTATTCAAACGTTATCGCTAGATTTTTATACATGCATTATTCGATATTTATCCCTACATTATACTACATTTTACTGGTTATATATATACCATCATTCACGAATTAATTATTCGATTGTTATCGCTAGATTTTTATACGTGTATTATTCAATATTTATTCCAACATTATATCGCATTTCACGTCTTATATATACCATATATATTATTCATACAATATTCGATCGATATCCCTACATTTTTATACATGCATTATTCTAGAGTTATACCTACATTATACCACTATTCATGAATTAATTATTCGATTGTAATCACTACATTTTTATACGTGTATTATTCAATATTTATTCTTACATATACAACATTTCACGAGTTATATATACCTTAATAAATTATTCATGCAATTTTCGATCGATATCCCAACATTTTTATTCGTGCCTTATTCTAGCATTATACCTATATTATACCACTATTCACGGGTTATACCATTATTTACGCATTATTCTATCATTATCCCTATATCTTTATACGCGCATTATTCGATTGTTATGCCTACATTATACCACCATTCACGGGTTATATCATTTTCACGCATTAGTGGTATTATATAGGTATAACATATGAGTAACGTATGTATATATATAACGTAATCCGTTTACAGCGATAAAATAAACCTTGTTATAGACGACTATAGACAACGTTCACAAATGTATGTTGTAATAACTTACGTTCTTTTAACAACAAACAACTAATGAACATTGTAGAATGTGTCATTCAACAACGAGCAACTACGATTGTTGTAGTAACATAGAACAACATTCGTATGCTCGTTGTAATGACCTTTTCAACAACGTTCCCATGGTGAACGTTGTCATACAGATTTCACATAAGCAATTTTACAACAAACATTTTATGAACGTTGTTGTATGGCTTCTATTAAAACGGTCGTTGTTGCACGTTGTGGAATTAACTTTGTTGTATCATCAATTTCTTGTAGTGTGTGGGCCTCCCACTGGTGGCTTGCTATGCCAAAGCAAGAGAAACCCAATCCCTCTCTTTCTTTTTTGCGCCCCCATATCGCCACAAGGGAGGGACATGGGACATGTAAAAAGGAGATCTCATCAACTTGTTCCAACCTAGGATAATAACTGCATGAGCTTGGTCTTACTTCACCATTAAGAAATGAAAGAAAACATCCATCTCCAAGGTTAGCTCAGACGTAGCTTGCTTCTTTTTGGGTGTAAAGCAATGTCAAACCAAAATATCCAACAAGTATTAGCTCTCTCTCTAAAAAGAGGTGATTTAACTGCACCTTCCAATATGGCTACCTTGTTACAACTTCACTCCAATCACTAGCCCTACCTTCAATATTCCCCTCCTTGTAGTTCAGGTATAGAAATGGATTGAGTCATCTGTTCTGATATATGAGAGGAACAGATAAAAACTCATGATTGGCGTAGAGGGAAAGATTTGATTATGAAATAGTTCAAGAAATAGTTGTCTCGTTTCCTTACTTCTTCATTCCTTCTAATTCATTCACTTCAAGGTTGGTCATGAACCTCCTGCAACATCATCTTTAACCAACGTCCACCCTTCGATGAGACTATTAAAGAATTACTTTTACACTAAACAACTACTTATTATATACGCTATGTATTAGTAAAAGATTGACATTAGTCCAGGATGAAACTAAGAAAGAGAGATGTCCCTAATCTAAGCCAGTACGGAAGCAAATTGTGCACGCTAAGATAAGATAAGAGGAGAAATGTTCACAATTACTATCACAAGAAAGCCGCTCTATGGGCTTGTCACTTCATTCACACCTTCTTGGCTTAGGCTTGCAACAAAACTAATCTTATGGCCTTGCCACCTGTTGCTAGTAGAAGCTAAACACTTGAAAAGTGTGCTAAGAAATGTTGCTTTTATCAACCATTCTGTGCAACAATCCACTAGTAGTGAAAGAAAGAGTTATAGTACATACAAGAGTCTTCCAGTTATTACGAAAGTTTTTTCTTACTAATCAAGTAGTACAACACTTGTATCTTATCTTATAGCCCTGCACAGTGGGTCGCCTTTTGAATTCAGTAGATAGAAAAAACTATTGGATAGATAAGAAGTAGGAGGGTAATTGAGTCCTCATTGACTTGAGTAATTTCAATCACATAGCAAGTTGCTAAAGCTAAGGCGTATCATCAAATTTGAGTAAGAAGGAAGGAACTCGAAGTGAAACGACACCATTTGGTGTAATGTAACAATAGTTGACTCTCTATCATCTTCTATTTGGTAGACATGGTAAAAGGAACCTCCATTCCTTGGATTGACTACTACTGTTCCTTATGTTAGGTGGTGGGGTGGGGGGGGGGGCGGGGGCGGCCGCTCAAGTTCCTTATCACCCCCAAAAAATAAAACTGTGCCTTACCTAAAGTTGTCAAAGTATGATTAACCTTTGGATTTGAAATTGATGCTTATATATAATTATATAAATCAATTCCTATTTACTATTAAATTTATAAATCGAATAATGTATTATGTAATAAGTGTCCATTACACCTCTGATGTATCTAATAGTTCATAGTGCTCTGAATTCATAATATATGTCTAGGGGATTCATAGTATTATGAACTATTATGTAATAAACGAGAGTTGGAATTAATTCTTGTTTACCTACTTCAATCCATGTGGGGAGGGAAGAAACATTTGTACTCAGCTACAAAGTTTATTTTGTACACCGTGGGGGGCTCTATTTTTCTTTTAATATGAGTTTTGGGTACGGGTTTATATGGTTCTAATGAACCAACATTAAATTTTGAAACAACATCTAATCAATCGTATCCTATGGTATTATTAATCAAGTAATTGACTATTTTGAATAAATTTTGATATCAAAACTCTCGTTATCCAATGAAAACCTAAGATTCCTAATAGTACACCAAAATCTCCTACATGATTAGTTACAAATGCTATTTGACAAGCATTTGTCATACTATTCAAGGAGTCGATAAGCTAATTCCTATCAATGTTTATTTGCCAAGTTGTCCACTTAAGCTAGAGGTAGTAATAGATGCTATAAAAAACTTTGTAAGAGGTTATCTTGTTAAATCTATGAACATCAAATTGGGTCCATGTTGTTCATATTCACCTGGTGTTTGCTCCTAGAAATATGGTCATCCCTACTTCCTCATGTCAATCCCACGGGCCTTTTATCCATTCTCATTTGATCATGGTAGGGGAGCAAGTCAAAATAGAAAAACTCACATTGGGTTTAGGGATAATCAAATTCGAATTGATGACTTTCACCGCGTCAAGGTAACATTCTACCACTAAGTTTTATCCCTTTCCCAACCCCATCAAGAAATAGAACTAACTAATCCTAAGGCAAAAGCTTGAAAAGCTCAATACTACTATTCCTAAATAACTTAGAGTCGGGCCTTCTTTTTGCACTATTATGGATACAAAGATAATGAGAAAAACTGGATTGAATTGTCAACTATTCCTCTCAAAAATAAGATTGACTGTGGATCTAAGCTATAACAACGACTTTATAAAATTTGTACCATTTTCCCTATCTAAATTGAGCAGATTTTACATGAAGAAGATTTTTCACAATATGTTTTATTTGATACAGGTAGGAGAAGAACCTGACTAGGTATTGTTAAAAAAAAAAGAGGAAGCAGAACTAAGTCAAGATAATAGAGATGAATCCCTTCTTCTTGTGTTAAAGATCTTATGTAATACCCTTGCCACCTAGTATTTTTTTTCTTTCTTGAATTGTTTTAAATAGCCAGCGAAGTAGAAGCAACGAAGTGCTGCAAAAGTCTAGTGCAAGCAAGGGGAAAAGATTTGAAAGATCTGAAGAAGTTTTAGAAGGAAACGATCTCGAGGTGAAATGATTCCCACTTTTTAGTTTATTATTTTGATTCAATCAAAGCTTGCTTGAGTGTTTTACTTGGATCTTGTATACATGTCATATAGAATATATATGCTTAGGTTTATGATGCATGATCTTTGATGAATTGTTACCATGCATGTATGTTTAAATACTGTAGAAATATTTAAATGATATGTTTTTCCATTTAATAAGATTAAATAAAGATCTTAACCACGTATTGGCACAGGGGTGGATGTTCCTCATGAACATTCCAGTCAAGGGTTGTGAGGTAATAAAGGGTTCGAAGTTGATCCTACCTGAACTCTGTGGATCTGAGTTCAGTATAGTAACTCTTTCCTTAGGGATCGAAATGTTGGGGGTATTATTTTGGATGACAACTGAAATAATTTGCTGCTTGAATCATTAAATTTTTAAAAGTGGTTGTTATGCATGTTTTATTTTATCAAAATAATAATTTAAATATTTGGGATGATCCATTGGGTTTTTTAGTTCATCCTTCTTTTGTTCAACATTTCAGGAAATTAAATGTCAAGGCTATCTAAGAGTTGTTTAAGTCATTTTCTTAGGAATTTTATTTAATTGTAGGGCATGTTAGCCCAAATCAATTTAATTTTTTTTAAGTCCATTGTGATCAAGGGTTAAATTATTGTTCATGAATTTTTTAAATTAATAAATGACAAGGAATTTTATTTTATTCTATGACTTCATAAATTTTCATGAATTGTTTTGTACATAGATTAATGTATACAAGAAGTCTCTTGGATTTGAGACTTAAATAGTAAAAAGGCTAACGTAACATGGGCCCACCTCCTAGGCGGCCAAAAAAAAAACCATCAGATGACGTGAGCCCAGGTATGGGGGGCAGGGTGTTACATCCTACCATCTCCAAAGGACTAGAGCTACATCTCTTTTCAATTTCACTCAAGAGTTCTTAATATGTTTGCACACCCCCTTGAGACAAATTGGATCCTTTCAATTTCTATTTCAATATAGATTGACAATATACTTACGAAGTTGTTTCCACTTAGTTTTACCCAAGCTTCATCCTAGTCATGGATACATCACTTAGGTTCAGGTCCATAAGCAATGGTTGTATTTCATTAAATTCCATCCATATCCAATTTCATATTCTATCCATTTAATATCCCTTTGGTGTCATTGACATAAGAGATGTCGTTTATAGTCAATCTCTTTCTATCTCTATATGTCTATATGGGAAGTTAAGAAATCATCATATAATAATCGAGAAGTTTCAATAGAAAAGATAAAAAGGGGGTTTGTGATGATTTTGAAATCTTTTCTACTAGGGAACCAATTCTGCATTAATATAATTGATTTTTTCGTTGTGTTTGAGTTCTATTATGGATTTATGACCACATTCTCGATAGAGCCCTCCTATCTTTTCCTTCTTTGAGCTTGACTTCTATAAGAAGGAACCAAGAAAGAGGTATCAACAACAATATGTTTTACAAGGCAGCCCTTCATGCATGTATCGATTTATTATGTGTCTTTGCATCTACCATTGAGTAGACTTTATGCAATATCCATCCTAGTTCTATTGTATCTTTTGTTTCATTTCTTTTGGAACAACCATAAAATTCTTTTTGACTGTCTCATTTTTTGAATTAGTTTCTTCAAAATTATTAACTAGTTCCTTTTTGAAAAGGTTGAGTATTTCCATTCCAATAAAACAACTTATACTTATGAAAACTCTATCATGTTATGTTTATTTTATGAAAAATTCTATAATAATTGTCATTTTGTTGCTTGTCACTTTGCATAGAATTAAAGGATGAAATTCTAAAAGTAGCCTTTTTTTATTTTTCAACAACAAACAATTTGATTTCTATAGCAGTAGATCGCATGGATTTAGATCCAAAAGAAAAAAAAACCACATTCCAATTGAACAAATTTAAACTCGAAAAGAATCTTTCTTATTTTTGAAGAATGAGGGGCAAAAGGATTAATTGAGGAAGATCTTTCATTCGTATACTAAGATTATAAGATTAAAACCGTGGTTAAATCTGCACACGTTTGGTAAAAAGAAAAATCCTTTCATTTTTTAGAATGATAAAAACTAGAGAGTGTTCAATTGAATCATGAAAACGTGATTGAATTAGTCATAGTTGCTCTTAAGGACAGAGAAGAAAAAGGAAGGAAATTCTTGAACGAGGAAGCTCGTTAGAAGCCCCATTTGGGACATCTAACCCAAAGGCCCACAAACGCTTCATGCTCTCCTTTTCTAATTTATTTGGTGTTTTTAAGTTTTTTTAGAATTGTGTTGTATGACACAATTAATTTTTTACTTTTAAATTTTCTCAAAATTTTCCACTATAATTTAATTTTAATAATTTTAATAAATAATAGTTTTAAATATAAAATATAATTTTAAAATTTTAAATAATATTTTTAAAAAGTAAAAGGTGTTATTTAAAAATTTTCTAATAATTTTTTTTAAAATTTAAATAATTACATATAATTTTTTATTTAAATATGAATAACTTAAATTATATGTGTTAAAAATATGTATTTTATAAATCATACATTATATAAATAATTTAAATAATAGATTAATATGATTATTAGTTCTGTATAATACAATATAATAGATTATAAATTATTAATTAATATACTTTTATAATTATAAATTTTATACCATACGATTTAAGAAATTATTAATATGATAAAATATGAAAATATTAAATAGCATAACGAAACAACCCTTGTCCATACAATCCTTATTGGGATTGCATGAAATGCTTGGCAGGATATGTACCATGCAATCCTTATCCGGCTGATCTAGCTGAAAAACGACATGTGCCTCTACGATTTGAATCTCCACATTCTAAGCATGTGCATTTCATTTGTCGCTGTGACATGTGAACCGTTGTGCGCCAACACCTTCATTTCTCTTGCGGACATGTGAACCCGTCGTAGCGTCACTTTCAGGCCCTTAATCTGCCAGAATTATCTTAACTTTTTGAACTGAAGAACAAAAAATAATAGTGCACATGTTCTCATATTTATTAGTTGCAAAAGGAATAAGATAAAATTGAAGCATAAATTTACTTTTTACATTGTTATCATAGGATAAAACAATTACAACTACTTATAATAATAAAATTATTTTATCTTAAATTATTTGTATTTGTATTTTATTATTTTTAATTTTTATGTCTTTATCAAAATTATATCGTTGCTCATGATATCAAAATTGTTAATTTTATAGATATAAAAATTTTTTTGTTAATCATGATATTTCTGCAAAATCATATTTTATTTTATATTATATTTTTAAATTACATTTATTATTTATTTATATTATACTAAATATCAAATTACTTTATTTTTAATTTCTATATTCAATTTAATTTAATCTCATTTTATTATATAAGAATGATTTTTGATAATCAAGCCCTTGCAACAGAAGCTTCAAAGCACACATACAAGGTCAAAGAGTACTCCACAAAAATCCTCTATTCATAACCTTCACTCTAGAAAAAGGAATATATATATATATATATATATATATATATATATATATATATATATATATATATATATATATATATTACCAAAGGAAAAACAAGAAAAACTGCCTTCATAACCTCGATTCTCAGAGAAAAAGGAAAAAATCCTATATTCTCTAACCTCAGGGCATATCAAACATAATAGTCAGTTATGTCTACCTCTTGAGAACCTTCTCTTGCTTGTTATATACTTAGCTAATGTAACAACACGCCCCCGCCCCACCTCAACACCCCCAACACCCGCCCAACACACACACACACACACACACACACAAAAAAAAAGGTTTTAGTAAGGGCAATTCTAATGCATTAATTTCATCTGAACTACTATTTTAAATTTATTTCATTTATTCGATGAAATAAAGAAATAAATATTAAATAAAAACACTTATAGTAGCTCAATTAGATGTTTGAGCTAACCTTTAAAAAAATGTTTGGGGTAAACTAATAAGTGAAAGGAATAATAAGTAAATAAAATAGAAGAAAAAAATAACAATTAGTATCCAAAAGAGTTAATATATAAGCTATTATGGTGTATATTATATTGCTATATTGGTTATTTACACTTTCACATGTAAAGATTTTCAACTTTATATGTATTTTCCACACACACATACACATATAGGTTAGTATATATATTAGTGTATTCTTCTTAAAAACAAAGTTTTATTCATTAAATAGTATTAGAGCTAAGGCTCAACATATCATCGGTAACAATCACTAATCACCCTTCCTTTCTTCTTCCTCTTGTTTTTCAACGTAGAAAGCCAATTGAAATCATTTCTTTTGTGCCCCTATTCTTTGTTGTCAATGTTGTGAGTTTTTTTTTTTAGTTTACGCAACAATAGATAGTAGCAGTGGCGTAGACTGTGAGATTGTAAGGGTAGACTTGAGAGATCTCATTCAAACTCAGCGTGACATGATCTTTGAGTTATTAGTGGCTGATTGGATTACAAAAGTTTGCTAGAAATCTCAGAGACGTAGGTAATCACCTCGGTTCCACAAAATTGTTGGTTGCAAAGTGTAGCATCAATGCCCCATTCACCGTATAAGTCTAGTTGTAATAGTGTATGATTTGTTTATAGTATATATTTTTTTTCTCTTAGTTAGGCCTTGTAGATATTGTCTGAATTGTGTAAACAACTTTGTGCTTCATTCTTCTCCTCCAACACACTCTCCCTAATCACTGTTAGAGTTCACAACAACTTCTTTTGCTATCACTTAGATTTTACTACTTTGTCTTTAGTTGCCAATGCTTTTACTATTTTCACCTTGTTGCTTTTTATTGTTATTGTTTTCTTTACTATTTTGTTGGTTTCTATTTAAAAAAAAAAACGCGAAGACATTCCCCCTTGTGATCTTGGATGCAGTGGAGGATTTTGAAAAGTGTGACTAAATGTTCCTCTTCCCTCCATAAGACCCTGCTAAACTTTTCACCCTTGAGAAAGAGAAAGAAGAAAAGAAATCACTTATCTCATAAAAATTATATTGGATGATAAAAATTATACTACTTGGGCCCAACATATGTGTGTGTTTCTTACTAGTCACAAGATGTGGCATTACGTCATAGGTGAAGAAAAAGATCTAACAAAGAGTGATAGTAAATCTATTGTTGATTTTAAGAAAGGCATGAGGTATGGTATGACACCCATTATAAAATTTTATTTTAGTTTATTAATACTTCTATGTCATCCATTTACACTTCTACATAAACTTTTAAATGCCCAACTGGCTTGAGATTGCTTGGCTAATCGATACAATTGTTTAATTGACTTAACCCTTCAATATCAGTTACAATCATGAGCCCACGACAAGCACCTTGTCAATCCATTCTAGATTTTCACTTACAGGTAATTGGACTTTGGGATCAACTTTCTTAGGATGATCTATACGTTACTCATTTGCTTTTGCTAAATCTTTTTACTCATATTTTGATTATTGTCAATTTATTTAGGTTGTGATTGGTTTCTATAATGGCTTTAAACATAATCGTGCTTCCTTGCTTCATTATATCTTTTTATAATACTTATAAGTGCTCTTACTCAGTTGATTTTATTCAAGATGCATCATGTCACTAAACTTGGTATGATAACTGATTGGGTTAATAATGACAACCTCTACTCAATCTTCTCTCCAAGATGCATCATGTTACTAAACTTGGTATGATAACTGATTGGGTTAATAATGACAACCTCTACTCAATCTTCTCTCCACATGGGATTACATCTACCTCTTCAAAGGTACTTGGGGTAAATATGTCTATGTTTGCTGGACAATGTTATAAGTGTGGCTACTTTGGGCACTATGGTTCAGAATGTAGGAGAAAAGATCGAGGATCAAGCTAAAATTAGTAACAATCATCGAGTAGTTGTCACTTCAGCAATTCCATCTGCACCACTCACATTTGAGGCACCTACAATGTTGTGTTTTACTACAACTAATCTCGAGGCCTTTGTTGCAATCATAGAATACTTTTGATGTTTCTTTAGTTTTACTTGATAACCACATTCTATCCATTTATGCTATCTATGCTATTGATGGATCCAGTGTGCAGGTTAGTCATATTGGTAGTATCCACACATTCTTTCTCTTACTGACTCACTCATTGTATCTGTCATCAATCAATCATTTCTTATTTGATCAACCTGTTGGTAATGGTTTTACCTTAACCTTTTTTTAATAAAAGATGTGACATACAAGATAAGAAGACAAGCCAACTACTTGGCGCCATGCATAAAGTTGGTCGTCTTTTTGAGCTTACTTTTCTACATGTATCCAATCTTGATCTCTCTATTGTAGCATTTGTCTCCATATTTAGTTTATGACATTTTTGCTTAGGTCATACATCCTTGTCTTGCATTAATTCTTTGGCTTTTACTAATTATTTAGGATGAGTTAATTTTGAACATTCTGGTTGCCTCCTTGTGAACTAAGTAAGCAGAGTGTTGTCTCATTTAATATAAGTGATACTTTTTCATTTGTTCCTTTTGATTTTGTCCCTTAAGGTATTTGGGATCTTGCTTCAATTTCTACTAAGATAGGATCTCAATATTTTATGCTATTAATTAAGGATTTTTTATGATATGCATGGTTGTATCTTTTAAGAGAACACTTCAAGTTAATTGATACTTTTTGTGATTTACAAAAGATTATTCAAACTTAGTTTGGGCAAGAGTTAGAGTTTTTTGAGGTGACAATGCTGTGGATTGCACTTCTTTTGCACTTGTAGAATCTTTAAATTATAATGAAACGTTATATCATCGTTTATACCCGCTCACCTCTCATTAAAATGGTCATGCTAAGCAAAAGAATAAACACATTTTGGTATTGTCTGCTACCTTTTTCAATTTAACTTATTTACCTAAGTCATTTTGGGGTAAGGCAGACTCACCATGGATACACCATTAACCGAGTTCCATTTGATGTTATATTTAGTCACAACTTATAGGAGGCTCTATATGGGAGAACAATTGATGAATTTAATGTTAAATGTATTTGGTTGCTGTCGTTTTGTCTTGCTCCTTTCACATAAGCTCTTTAAATTAGTCACACCACGTTTTTGTTCTTGGATGTGGTATAAAAAAATGGTTGTTGTTGTTATGATCCTATCATTAACAAATTTTGTATATATATGCATATGCAATTTTGAGAACATTAGTTATTTATTTCTATATCACTATTATCCTTCTAATCTCCTCATTACTCCATTATATTAGTTGACTCATCGTCGAATTTGTTTTCCTAACTTTGATTTAGGTGAAAGAAATTCAATAAACTCCTTTTTGAGGAGCAAACCCAATTTGTTTACATTGACCACTAATCCAACCATCACATCCATGTTTATTAAGTCTACTATTATTTTTGAAGTTCGTTCCTCCAGTCGAATAAAAACCATTGCATTTCATCTTAAAGACTATCATTGCTTCTTTTCTCTCACTACCTTGTATTATACTTGCGTCTATATATTAAGATGCTCGATTTAACTCTCTATAGCAAAAGACTATGGCTGAAGAACTTCAAGCCATGAAAGACACTCAAACATAAGATCTAATTAATTTTGCCTCCTAGAAAGATTATAGAAAGAAATAAGTAGGTGTTTAAGATTAAAACTAAAGTCCATGGGTCAATAGAACATTATAAGGCTTGCTTGATTGCTAGAGAATTCACATATAAATATGATATTGACTAAGAAAACTTTTTCTCTAGGTGTTTGTCTTACCACCTTCTATCCTTTACTTGCAATTTCAATAGTTAGATAGTGAAAGATGTTTCAAATGGATGCTATTTCTTAATCCCCCCACCATGTTTTGATCATCCACCAAGGGAAGTATGTCATCTTCATAAGGCAACATATATGGTCTTAAGCATTCTCCTTATGTTTTTTGCAAGTTTAGCTTTGTACCTTTTTTGACAAGGTTTTGCCCCTAGTTCTTATGACTCTATGTTGTTCCTTCACGCTCACGCTTGAAGGCTGATAATGTTATTTTCGTACTATATATTAATGACATGGTCACTACAAGAGATGGTGTCTCAATAATTCTTGTTTTGTAAAGATTTCAAGGTCAAACCTTTGAAATGAAGAGTTTGGGGTTACTTAGCTATTTATTAGGCCTCAAAGTTACATATAACTTCAGTGACTACTACCTTTTTCAAGCTAAGTATGTATTTGATTTATTATTGACAGTATGCTCTTTAAAAGTCTATTAAAAATAATGTGTAGTTGTTACCCATTGATGGTAAGCCACTAACAGATGCAACATCAAGACATCATAGAAGTTGAAATAAACATCCATGTTTTATTCTATACAAAAAATTAAAGGGAAAACAATATATATATAGTAATGATAAATAAAAAAATATATGCAAAAATAATAGTTATTATATTATTATCACTAATAGCTAGTCGGTTGTGAAAGAAAACAATCATAACGATAATAATATTAATGTCTTTCAATGTTCTATGCTGACATCTAGTGAAAAAAAAAATTTGTTAAGCCCAAATGAATAATAATGATGCACATTTATGATTTAAAGTATTGGATGATATCATTACCAATTGCCCTTGTTTTAAGATTTTTACTTCATAGATAAGCTTAGAACATCAAGAACCCTACAAACCCAATTACAAAAACTTTTTGCACAAGATGCAAAATTTTGAAAGTGCACCATGTACATGTAACATACATAGACATGCCCTATTCTCTCTCTCTATATATATCCCACTATAAACAAACTTTGCTAATTTGATTTTTCTATGCATGTATCCATTATGAAGGGAAAAAAACCCAAAACATCTCCTAAAATCTACCTTATTAAAATGAGAAAATTACGAAAAATATCAGATTTTTTAACTTAATAACATAATGTATGCGTCTTTTTGACTTCATTACACGTATATATATAAGTTGTGTGAAAAACATTTCATTTAATATGCATTTCAGTTTTTTCAAAAATCGTATCAACTTCTTTCCATTTTTTGAGCCTAAATCGTAGTACTCAGCTTCTTCTCCATTGCTATTCGTGTTTTAATAGCAATGTGGCACAAGCTTTGGTTCCACTGTTTCTTCTTCTTTTATGTTGTTGCACCCTGTTTCTTCTTCTTCTTCTTCATAGAATTTAAAAAAAAAAGGTGAAAGAATGTTAAAGGAATACCACTAGAGGAGATGTGTTTCAATGTCAGAGTTGTGGTGTTGGGCGAGAGGGAGAAAAAAGTGCGAAGGAGATGTTAGGTAGGAGAAGTGGCGGCAGAGGTGTGGTGGCGGAGACCGACTGAGAGGTATTGTTTTGCAATGGCAGAACCATGAGCAAACCACAAGCTAAGTGCTCTGCAATGGCGAAACCACTAGCAAACCACAAGCTTTGTTGTCGCTGGCTGCTTTGTTGTCACTGGCTGCTCTATTGTCATTGGCTATTCTATTGCTACCAACGAGGGTTTTTGCTTCGTTTGTTGTCGTCAGCTGCTTGCCATCTCCAAACAACTAATAGAAACAAAAAGGGTTTTTGTCGTAGCACAATGAGGGTTTTTGCAGCAGAATGCCGAAGAACGAAGAAATCAATAGAAATGAAGAACAAAGAAGAAGATAAACGCGGTGTGGGTTTTTGCTTCCTCTGTTGCCACCAGTTGCTCGCCGTATCTTACTTCCCTTTTCGTTTCAGCTTGATTCTCCCTTCAAATTTCACTAGAATCATAGAAATAAAGAAGAAGATGAACAGTGAGGGTTTGAAGAAGAAGATGAATAGCAAAAATTGATATACCATATACCAATAATTTTTTCATCACTGTATACCAACTGTGGAAGCTTTGATATGCCATTTTAGATGTTGTATCCCATTGTATACCATTTTTTGAGATTATATTTGAGATTTTTAGAGATTGTATACCATTTTTACAATATTATAAACCAACTATATTTCATATACCAATTTTTTTAGCACTGTATACTAACTGTATATCATATATTAATATTTTTTTATCACTATATATCATGTATGCCAATGTTTTTTTAGTGCTACACACTAATGTATACCAATGTTTTTCCAGCACTGTATACTTGTATACATAAGTTATTTACTCTATATACTAGTTTTTGAAATCCCGCAACATATTTCATCCACAAATGCTAATATCCTAATTGTATACAGAAGTTATACACACTGTATACCCATGTTTTTAATCTATATCTCATTAACAAATGTTAATATCCTAACTGCATACAGAAGTTATATACTCTGTATACACATTGTATACCAATTTTTAAGATTCCACAGCATATCTTATTAACCAATGTCAATATCCTAACTGTATACAAGAGTTATTTACTTTGTATACCAGTTTTTAAAATCCTGCTACATATTTCATCTACAAATGTTAATATCCTAACTCTATATACAAAAGTTATACACACTGTATACCAATATTTTTAATCCATATCTCATTAACTAATGCTAATATCCTAACTACATATAGAAGTTATACACTCTATATACACATTGTATACCGATTTTTGAAATTTTGCAAAATATCTCATTAATTAATATTAACATTCTAACTGTATGCATAAGTTATACACTCTTTATACCACTTTTATGAAATCTTGTAACATATCCTATCCACAAATGCTAATATCATAATTGTATATAGAAGTTATACATTTTGTATACCAATATCTTTATCCACGTAAAAAAACTCTAGTTGATTATTCTTTATTGTTGCTGATCGTGCCATTTTCTCCAAAATAGGTAAGATTTTCATTTTCATAAAAATTCATTTTTAAATTGTTTTCAGTACTTTTGTTATTAATATTCTCATATTTGTATATAAACGAAAATGATGATATTTTTGTAAATATTCCTATTTTTTGCATAGAAATGTGCTTTTCCCTATTAAAATCATGCGCATATATGTGCACCACAACCACTATCTCCTAAAATTATAATTACAATTATAATGGATGTTCAAAATCAATTTAGCTTCACTATACGAATAAACCAAGTTTCATTATCACATATAAACACAAACTGTGACGACCCGTGTTTTCGACATGGGGTTGACGAATCCAATATATGTGTATTTTATGTATTTTCTGAAATTTTAATAATAATATATGGAATTTTTTCTAATTTTGAATTAATTATTAAAGAAAATGAGAATAATGTGAGAAAATGTAATTTTTAAGTAGAACACACATGAAACTATTAGGAGAATGTATTTCTTGAGAGAAATGATTTTTAGGATTGATTATTGAATTTTCGAAACAATTATTGAATTTTTAGAGTGATAAATAGACTTTTTGGGAGAAAAAATATAATTTTAGAAGAATTATTCAATTTTTGGAAAAAATAATTGAATAAATGATGAAATAATGTATAATTGAAGCATTTTTTTATGATAAATGTGATTGGATAATTTTAATAATTTAAAAAATGTCAAATTTCGATATATATATATAATGTGTGTGTGTGTGTGTGTGTGTAGATGAGGGGAATAAGAAATAAAACAAAAAAAAATTGTATATAGGGACCTGGCCTGACCCAAGCACTGGGCCTGGGCCGGGCCACGTGCCCAAGTATGTGAAGCCCCTTGGTCTTTTGTTCGTTTGCTTGATTTTTTTTGGCTAATTTTTGGCGGATTTTGGTGATATTTAGCAAATTTTCAGCTACAAAACCATGAGAGTTTATGGTTTGAACCCATGGTTTGAGCCATCAATTCACAACCTCTATTGTGACCAATAGACATTGCCAACTAGGCAGCCAGCATGTGAGTTTGGAAGCCACCTGGATGGCTATATGTTACATCCACCGTGCCATGCAAGTACCCTTAGTGCAACAAAATCCCTTTCTTTGGGCTCGATGTTCATAAATTTTAGATCTCTGTAGCCACATTCATGAGCTTGAATCTCATCCGTTTCTCAATTGAATCCATTGAATTATAGCTTGTTTTGAAGCTTTTACCACCATTTACAAAGTCTCATAAGTAGTTTGCCCAATCTTGGAGCTATTTGAAGCTGAAATCATCAAGAAAAGAGGTTGTTCACAGGGTTCAAACCCAGAAAAACTAGAAAAGTTTGTATTGGAACCACGTTTGGAACTTCAAACCCTAGGCCGTTTCAAGCCCATTTTGGAGGTAAAACTGTCCACCCTCTCCATTTTTATATGTATTTTAACCTCCAAGTGTTAGAGACCAAAAACTAGGGCTTTACACATGTAATACCCTGAAAGTCTATGAGACGTTCACGTCGCTAGTGAATGGATATAGTGGAATAACAAACTTAATAAAAGAAAAAAAATGACCAAAATATCTGAAAACCATGTATTATAAGTCTAGATAAGTGTAAGAGTGATACCGATCAGAAAAGCACGAGAAATGGCAAATAAAGACACTAAACACCAAAATTTTATTCTGGTGACCATGATCAGTCCTATAATGACCGCGGTCATTGCAAGAGACGCCCAGAAACAAAACAGGGAAGTGCATACTGGTGACTGTGGTTGGTGTTCTAGTGACCGTGGTAATCATGTGAAAAACCCAGAAATAAACCACGTGCATCAATCTGTCCACCACGGTAATTACTCAGTGACCATGGTAGTTGCACAATGACCGCGGTCATGCTACAGTGACTGCGGTAATTCGTTGTTCTATATAAATGAACATGCGCAGAAAACCCCTAGATCTAGATTTTTTCTGTAGCAAATCACTGATTTCTCCTTCTAGCTCTCACTAAACTTGCTCACTTCATTTCTTAAGTGTTCTCTTGAGTTCTAAGGGTGGTTTGAGCTCCTTCAAACCATTCTCTACTGTTTTCAAGCTCAGATTTGCCAAGAGCAACATCAACAAGGGTGGATTCGGGTTGAGGCACACTTGAAAAAGGGTTTTATGCAAAGGTTAATCTTGAAACCCTCTTGAGATCTTGTTTTCTTAGCTTTCAAAAACACTTTTCGTCAAATGTAAATTGTTTTCCCTTGTGTTCCCTCTATTTATTTCGATTTTGGGTGCATTTGGGAACACATGTGCCAAAAACACAAACCTTAGGGTTTTGGTTTTTCCATGAATGCCTTAGACTCACATATTCACATTGTTTAAAAACCCTATAGATTGATAATATGAGGAGTGCACGGCGAGGAGAAAGGCACAAGGTTGAAGAGTACTAATGTGGGTGTGATTTTCTTACTCCCTAGCCTTATCCAAATTTCGAATGCATAACATGATGTTTTGGTTAGCTTAAGATATGTTAGAAGCATGCTAGGACTTTCTTGATTGACCTTGTTTGGGTTTGACTTGGTGTATGTCCTTGATGCATGGTTGTTTGTGCCATAACATGCTAAATAGAGATTTCTATGAGATGATTACCATAAATGGCTAAACACATCTATGTTGATTTAATTTACAATGATGATCACATATGGCTTGGAATGACATGTATGACTAAAGAACATTAAGTTAAGATTAATAAATCCACGTACTGGCACAGTGACCGGCTATAGGGTGTCATCATGGGTATCCCCACCCAAGCTGACTGCGACAGCTGATTGTGTCTTCGGACGGAGAGTGGTCTCGAAGGTAACCGGCCCTCGGGCATTACCCCTGGATTCGCTCCCGGACCACACAGGGGATACCGAGGCTTATGGACTCTTTCGGTCTTAGATGATAACAAAACAAAAAAATTGTGTGAAACACCTAATGTAATGAAAGCGATTGCATGTTTTGTATTCTGGTTTGTATAATGCTAGTGATGTATAGGGATGATCCACTGGGCTCTCGAGCTCACCCCACTTTTCCATTACAGGTGATCACTGACACCGTAGTAGTAAGCTAGCATACGGGCTGTCTTTTTGGGTAGTGACCTTGCTGGGAACTTGTCACAGCTTTTCAGTTTTCTTTGAGTTTACTGTTGTACCATTTTGTTGTAAATAATGTTTTAGTGTTTAAATTGAACTGGGCATGTGCCCTCTTTATCTTTAAACTATTTTACATGTAAATTAAATATTTTAGAACTTGGGCCCATTGGGCCATGTTTTATCTTTACAACATGCTTTGAAAAATGAATTCGAAATGTTATTCCGTTGCAAAGTGTTTCACTTGTCAAATATGAATTCAACATGGATTTGTGAATGAATTGAATTTCGCTGCATGCATAGTTAATGAATTTTACCTCTACTGAAAGTAACGATTATTTTGGTGGTCATTGTATATTTTAAATTTTAACTTCATAACCTGTTTAAAAGAAAGGTATGAAACTCGAGATTGAATGAGAAAAGGAAATCGAACCACGTGGCCTCCGACTCTCGGCGAACGACCAGATAGCCCGGCGTCTCCCGCCAAACAAACAAACAGGTGCGTGCCGTCTCTGTGCGCGGCCCCGCGATGGATCGTCATAACCGAGACAGAGATGGACACCATGAGCCGGGGTGTCACAACACATGATTTTCAAACCATTAAAGTTGGTTACTTACTCATTGTTGTAACTGTGTAACAGAAATAGTTGGAGCAACCTTGGGAAGGTTCATACCTGAACCATTCCAGGTTCGGCCCTAAGGTGAAACCCTTCGCTTTACCTCTCATGATGTGTATTCAAGTGTCCAAGTGGTAGAAATTGGATATTAGAACGTTTAATACATATTATAAGTCTCCGGTATTAACCACGTGACTCACTGTTGCGACAGTGCCGACAGAAACTAGTTTGAGACCAGATTTGGAGCTACATTTGGGACACCTAAAGGCACCCATTCAGACTGAAACTAGAGGCGTTTTAGACCTCATAGTAGAAGTTCCAGAAAGGTATAAAGATCTGACCTTGAGCCCTTGTGTATATAATTTGCTACACTTACAAATATGCCATGATTGTTAGAGTGTTAGGACTTAGAACAATTTCTTGTGTTCTTCAAAATACAGTGGAGAAATTGGTGGAAAGATAGGCATGATTTTAGCATTGCATGCTATTGATTCAGAGTATTTTTGATTGATGGATATGCTAGGATCTGTATATTGCAATTAGACACAAGAAATGACCCATCGAATCGTTATTTAATGGGGGAAAGAATACTAGGAAGATAATAGAAACTATGAATCTAGAAATTTCCTGCAATCTGGCTGAAAATTCTGAGATGAAATTAACTCACCAAACCTTGATATATTGAGATGAAATTTGGTGGAGAGATTCCTAAGTATTTCTAAAAGTTTTCTACCAAATTTTAGAGAATTCTGATATGGATAGGTACGCCAATTCAGACAAACCGTCACTGCCTGTCATAGGGTATACGGGATCTGTACAGTCTCTATTGTTATACCTAGAAACCCTAGTAAATGATATCCAAAAATTATGATTCAAAATTCTAGAACAACTTTAGGAAGTCTAGAACAATTTTGCAAATTTTGGCATAAATCCAATGTACGGATTACCCGCAAATAAATTGGAAAAATGGTTGCGCAGATAGGACCATAAGCTAATGTTGTGCCTAAGTGAGGAGAATTGGGGATGTTGAGTCCTTTTGGCCCAATTGACTCGAGGAGGACTAGAATTGACCCTTTAGGACTCTATTGACCGGATAGATCAGCAAGTAATAGGTTAACTAGGGTTGATCAAGATTGACCAGGGCCAATCAAATTGACTTAGCAATTAAGGCAAGTTGAACAAACATAGGTGGACTACTCTTGACTAGGTCAATTTATTGATTGACCAATGATATAGAGTTAGAGTGAGCCAAGTTTCATGTTAATATTAAGAAGTTACGTCGATTTTGCAAGACCAAGTACTAGCGGGATGTGACCGGTCGCGAGAAGAGCGCCGGGAGTGGAGCATCCCTGTGAGTAGTGTTTTCTAACTCATTTCTTAGAGCTTGTTATTCTGCGCATTATGAAAATGACATTACATATCGTGATGAATCTGCATTCTTTTAAATGGGTTTTAAATGAAAAGTGCATCAAGTCTCGAGGTCCGAGGGTACAAGGTTAGGGTGAGTTGCGTCGGTCTCTCATACGACCCTGAGAGGTGACCACCTAGCATAGAGTGCCAGCCGAGGGGGTTCTGTGGGCCTACGATGATGGCAACAACAATAAGGCCTAATTGGGCTGTCACGATAAGGCAACGACAATAAGTCTTGGTTGGTCGTTACGATGATGGCAACGATAATAAGTCCTAATAGAAGTCGACACGATACGCCTAATTGTCTACAACCCACCCAAGTGGATTTTTAGTCGTCTTGAAGGGCTTGCGAGCCTCGACGAATGTTTTCACTATTTAACTATTTTTTAATGAAGGTGCATGACTGCATTATAGATTTAAATTGTGTTTACTGTTGCATTCACCTGCATAGTGTTATTGCTCATGCATTCATGACACATGTTTTATTTGTGGAGTGCTTGTTTTAAGTTATGAATTAGACTGCATTACTCACTGAGCCGTCGTGGACCATTAGGCTCACTACTCTAACTTTTCAAGTTCTTCCGCCGCAAATAAGGGCAAGTGAGTGGTCATCGCAAGAGCTGCACTCTATTACTCTTTTGGTAGGTTTTCTTGGCATTTTCTTTTCTGTTTTGAGTTTCAAGGGTTAGAAACTATCTATAGGGGTGAGGAAAACTTATATATAATGGATTAGTCACTCCCGTTGCTACACATGTTTTAATGACCCATTTTGGTAAATATCAAGTTTTATTGGTGTTCATGTGTTAAATTTCTCCTGCATTTCCTATAATTACTCTGATAGTGTGGCTGGTGTTGAAAGATGTGACTTAACAGCGTCTTGGTAAGCTCGGCTTGCGGGTGGGCTTGTTGGGGCACTATGCCAGTCGGTTCGTCCTTCGCCCTAGGGAAGGGGTCCCGACACAAATAGTAATTATTAATTATGAGAACCCGTATAATAATATAATATAATCCAATACATAATAATAATAATATATAAATAAATTATTATTAAATTTGTCTTTCAATTTGTAGTTTTGCATGAATGACTATGCATATATTGTGATGACCCATAGTTTTGATATATAATTAATGGGTCAGATACATGTAACTTTCTGAAATTTTTAATGAAAATACATGAATTTTCCTAATTTCCTTCAATTTTTGGTTTCAAACAATTAGAAAGAAATTATTTTGATGAGAGAATGCATTAAATCATTGAGGAAATATAATTTTTTGGAATGATTATGAAATTTTTGGATGAATTATTCAATTTTTAGGAAAATAAGTGTATAAACGATGGAAATAGAGTATAATTGGTGATTTTTGAAGAAAATTGAAGTGGAAATAAATTACATAATTTTAGAAAAAAAAGGAAAATTCAAATATATATATATATATATTTATTTATATCAAAAAGAGGAAAGAAAACAAAAAAACAAAAATATTGGATGGACTGAATTTTTTGGCTTGTGTCTTAGGCTCGAGCCAATCGGGCCAACGGGACGGGCCCGTGGCCCGTCCTAGGCCAATCAAGCACACAAGCCTTGGCTCGCATGAAAATTGCCCACGGCGTGTGGGCCAGCCCGCTTGCCTGGGCGGCCCACGCACCCAAAAACCTTCCCCCCCCCCCCCCCCTCTTCAATTCTTTTTTCATTTCTGGGCATTTTTTCACCAAAAACCAACAAAGAACCTAGTTTTGGCCCTTGGATTTGTCCCTCCAGCAGCTCTGCCTTCCGGAGCTCTGAATGTGGGACACATGAACTTCTTGCATGGAAACTCACAAGCCACGTGGTGAGCTTTTTGCCATGCCAGAAGTGGTGGAACATGCAACAAAACCACAATTTCTTATCATTTTCGGCCACCCCTCTTCCACAGCTTCGTCCTTCTTTGTCTCTAACAATAGAGTGAAAGACCACTCGTTGGAAAGATCTCATACCCCTCTTCAACTCCCCATAGGCTATTGGTCGAAGTTCACATCCGTTTGAGATAAAAACAGCCAAGAAAATGCATTGTTCGCCATGTTTCAAACCCATAAACTAAAATCATGAGTTGATTTGATTTTCAAGTAGCTGATTCATGACCCATCCGTGGTCCATTTTAGAGGTAAGACCATTCGGTTTCTTCCTTTTCACGTATACTTCAATCTCCAACTGATAGAAAATAAAAAAATGAGACCTTAAACATGTTTTTCAAGCTGTTAAAGTTGCCCATCTGTAAACTGTTACAACAGTGTTTTGTAAGAAAGTTGTACTGCAGGGCAACTTTGAGCCCCCATTTGAAGTAGTTAGGAATGTCAGATCAAGCCGAGATTTGGTGTGATTAAAGGTTACACTAGAGGCTACAGGGAGGTATAGAGATTGAACCATAAGCCTTTGTGAATGTGATTTACCATACTTGCAAATATATCCTGTTACTTAGAATTCTAGGACTTAAAAGATTTTTTGAGTTTTTTTACAATACATGTGCGGAGTTGATGAAATGTTGAGCATGATTTTAGTGTTACGTGTTTACTAATTCGAAAAGTTCTTGATGATGGAATGTTACATGATCTACATGCTTGCAATAGACACAAGAAATGGCCCTTAGATTAGTGGTTTAATGGGGGAAATGAACACTTGAAAGATGATAAAAATCATAAACCCAGGAAATTCATGTGATTGGACTGAGAATTCAAGAAACAATTGACTGACCAAAAATGGGTGGTTTGAGCTGAAATTTGGTGGAATGGTCACAAGATGTGTCAAGCATGTATACACTAAATTTCATCTCAATCTGATTAGAGTAAATGGGTTAATTGATGCATCAAATGGACTACATGTCACACGTAGTCCGGGAAACCAAAAGTCATGATATCACTATTGGAAAACATACCAAATGAGATCCAAAAATAATGAAATAAAATTCTCGTAACTCTTTACGCAGTGTATATCAAATCTAGAAACTTTTGCATAAATCCAACAGTTGGATTGATCATAGGAAATTTAAAAACCTTACTGCTCAGATAGAAAGAAAAAATCCCGAATTGAAAGTTCATGTTAATTCAGTTGGAAAACCTATTAAAAGAAGTCTAAAAATCAAAGTCTAAAATTTTAGTAGATATTTGAAGGGTCTAGATCAAATCTCGAAACTTGTGTATAAATACAACGGTTGGATTGACCACAGGAAATTTGGAAACCTTATTGCGCAGATAGAAAAAAAATTCTAGAATTGAAAGTTCCTATTAATTCAGTTGGAAAACCTATTAAAATAAGTCTAAATTCTGGTAAATATTTGAAGGGTCTAGATCAAATTTGAAAATATTCATGTAATTCTATCATACGGAATGCTCACAGAAAAATCGGCAAATTTTTTGCGCAAATTGAACAAAAGGCTTAAAATTGACTAACTATTGAAATTTAGGGATTTTGACCCAATTGACTCAATTTTGAGCAATCTTGATCCAATTTGACCCAATTGACCCAAGTTAACCAAAATTGACCTAAATTGGTCATGTTGACCATGTTTGACCAAGTTGACCAGGTTGGACCAATTGACCGAATTCGAATAAGACTAATTAGGGTTAAGGAAATAATAGTTAAGCCACATTTGTCGAAGAATTGAAGTTTAGTTTAAATAGTGCAGATTCAAGTGTATACTGCAGGACTTGGCCGACTGTTGACGAGACATTAGTACACATGAGGTAAGTAGTTTGATTCAGATATTACTTAACTTGTATTCTTTGCATAAAATATATTTGAAATGACATTGATTGAATGGTTTCATGGGATTTGAGTACATCAACTAGTTTACAAATATATATATAGATGTACACTAATAGTGAGACTATAGGCTCGAGATTCGAGCGCGGGGTTAGGGTATATGATCAATGCACCTGGCTTCCTACCCGCTCGAGCGACGATACTTGAAGATCGAGCACTGGGTTAAGGTATTAGAGAATACACCTAGCCTATGATCCGCTTGAGTGGCCGATACGCCTGACCTACGACCCGCTCGAGCGATGACCATAGGATATGATTTGATGGTTGAAATCCTAGTTCAGACATCAATTTTTAATTGGTATGTATTTAAAATGTTATTCTATAACTATACATTATTTATAACTATTTTCATACTATGTCATGTTTTCGAGTACTGTTTAGTTATTGTACATGCATACATGCACTGTTTTGGATACTAGTTAGGTAATATGCTGATTTTACTACTTATTGAGTCACGTTGGTTTTAGACTCACTACTCTACTAACATTTCAGGTTCATCGGTGGTGGACAAAGGGAAAGGCGTGGTGATCACCTAGTCCCTGATGGTTCCCTTCTTTTTGGTATTTTGTTTAGAGGTTAGTCACTCTTATATGTATAAAGGTCTAACTATGTATTTTGAACAAGACAGACATGTAATATAATGTTTACTCTTTGTATGATGTTTATTTTTCCTTTGAGTCTTTGAATTATTCCGATATCCTTTGTTATATGAGATTGAAAAATGGCTTAACAGTGATCGAGCGAACTTGACTCGCTGAGTGGGTTTGTTGGGTTACTGTACTGGTCGGGCTGCCCTTCGGCCTAAGGAAGGAGTCCCCACATATATACATGAAAATGTAAGATATGAATTATATATATGGTTACTTAGTGAGGTATTGTATAAAAATTATTAATCTTGACAATGATTTTCTGAACTTCTATGAACATAGATGATAAGATTCAATGCCACTAGAAATGATGTGATTGTTCAACTCCAGATAAATTAAGAAACATGTTCAACTGCTTGCGGTTGCTACTCACCTTTTATGAGAAGAACCGTGAACGTTAATTTTAGGATTGGACGAAATAATTAGATATATTGAATAAAAGGGGAAGAAAATGCAAAGAAAGGCAAGTAATTAATACAAGACGAGACGCTGGCGAGATATATTATAGTACTGCATGAACAATGCGGACACAACATAAACAAATACACACTAAACAAGCAGTTACCCGAGAGGAAGGCCAAAGCAAAACAACGAGAGAACAAGACAACGGGGGAGGAAACAAGATTAACAAACATCCTTAGGGATAATTGGCACAAGAACAAGAGGGTCTTTTTTATGTGTTGTGATACCCAAAACCTCAGTCATGTCCAGATCTTCGCCGGCAATCTTATTTGGCATCTCCCAATCGAAGTGGTACAAGATGCTTGCAAGAGTTATCTCCGCAACGGCCATCGCAAATGTCGATCCTGGGCAAATCCTTCGTCCAGTACCAAAAGGAATAAATTCAAAATCTTGGCCTTTAAAATCGATGCCGCCGTCGATGAATCTCTCCGGAATAAACTCTTCTGGTTTGTTCCATACTTTGGGGTCTCTTTGAATTGCCCAGGCATTGAAAAAGATTGTGGTTTTGGGGGGAATGAAATAACCGTTTAGATGAAGACCAGTTGAGGTTTCTCTTGGAATCAATGTTGGAGCGGGTGGGTGCATTCTTAGGGTTTCTTTTATTACACAACTCAAGTAATTCATTTGCTGGACATCTTCTTCGGAAACATTTGATTTCTTTCCAATCACTCTTCTTATTTCTTCTTGGGCTTTTTTCATCACTTTCGGGTTTTTTATAAGCTCTGACATTGCCCACTCAATAGCTGTTGTCGATGTTTCTATTCCACCAGTAAGCAAGTCCTGCAAGGTTCATGAAATGACCAGAAAAAAGAGAAGCTCAATGTGTATAATATAGAAATACACATTGTTATGTGCACTATCATATTTATTGTATATGTTTCTGTCTGTACAATCATTGATGAGCTTAATTCAATTTGACACCAACTTTTAAGAAAGTATCTTTTTCATCAAAAAATTGTTTTTGGAAATAGAAATAATAGTTTTGATAATCATTTTAATACTATAATTGTTAGATAATGGTGCAATAATAGATATAAAGCTATCATTAACACCCTTGTATCTAGTGGGACTTTATCCCAAAATCTATTGCTAAATCAATACTCTGATATAACATGCTAGAAATTATATGTAAATATATTTACATACATAAAAGAAAAAACTGTTACGGGATAAGAGCTAAACCATCATTATTGCTTTTAAATTCGCTCTGCTGAAGTTGTAATCGAGTTTGTCAGAATCACTGCGAACACGGCTGAGTAGAATGTCCACGAAGCTTTGATGTTCTTGATCAGTTTCTTTTTTGGAATGCTCATCCATGATTTGATCCATGAAGGCATAGAGCTTTTCGGTAACTCTTTCTAACTTTCTAAGGTTTCCAAAGATAGCATCTGCCCAAGCCCACCCCGGAAAAAAGTCTCCCACATATAATCCTCCTGTTAACGTAGTAAATTGCCTGGCCATCAGTCCAAACGTGTTCTTTCCACCTTCTTCATACGTCTTACCAAAAGCACACCTTAAAATTACATTGGTCGTCAGAGACAGAAACGACTCACTTACGTTAACTGGACGCCCCAATGAGCACGCATTAGATACCTTGTTCAATAAAACAGAAATCTCTTCTTCTCTAACGACCTTAAACGACTGAACTCTCTTGACGCTCAAGAGATCCAGCATGCAAATCTTACGCGCTTGCCTCCAGTACTCACCGTACGGTGCAAAACCAACGTCCATGGATTCCCTAAGGCCAACCTCAGTTCCAGTGGTGATTGGCCTATTAAAGATCTCAAGATCATTTTTCTTGACAAGTTCTCTGGCTATGTCACGAGAAGAGATTACAATTGCTCGACGACGGCCCAAGTTTAACAGCATGAGAGGACCGCACTTTTGAGAGAGTTTTTAGGAAAGATCGATGAGGGAGGTTACTCATTTGGTGAAGGTTTCCGATGATAGGAAGTGTCGGTGGAGAAGGTGGTAGGGCCTTTGATCCGTCATGCTGTTGACGAGCGAGCAGTACTGATCTCAAGAGATAGAGAAGAGATGGAATAAAAAAAATGAGAAATGATAACAGCAATGCATGAACCCAAAAGTTATCTTCCAGCCACTGCACCGACATGGATAATCACCGAAGCCTCTACTAACTAGCCACAACAATTTTTTTGCTGCAAGTATGATTTCCAAATGCTTCACTTTCAAATATATAAGCCTTTGTTTCATTATGAACCACAAATTTGAAGCCACCTTGGCATATTCTATCCACATAATGATGCCCAGAAGCGCTACAATCTCATGTTCAATATATTAGGTATTAATGGAACAGGTGAACTTATATATAAATATAATTATTTATTTAAATATTATTATATAAAGTTAAGTTTATTTAATGTGATCAAATTGAATTTAAATATGAGGGCCAAAATGTATTATTTGAGTCAAGTATTTAAGTATAGAGACTAAGATTATTATTTCTATATTTTTGTGATGAGCCAAAATATAAAAATTAATAATTATGGTTGACATTTACTTAGCCTATATATATGGTTATGATTATCAAATCACGCGTGAAAGCTTTTCATTCAATTTAACATTCCATTATCAAAGAGTAATTAGAGGACTACATGTTGATTTGAAACACTAACCATTGTTCTTATGACGAACTTGCATTATAATGAATTCAAGAACGTTTTTGCTTTATTTTTTTAATATATTTTTGTTGATACAACATAAATAATGTGATATTGTGATGGGTTTTACATTTGAATAACATCGTTGAAAATTCTTTATTAAAATTGAAAATGCTAAAGATTCTTTATTAAAATTGAATAAATATGAAGAAAAAAATTGTAATGGCAATGGTGGAAATGCAGTAGCTATTGCTGCATCATTAACTTTTTTGTTCTCTTCTTTTTTTTTTGAAGGATTATTATAAAAAAGAATATTATGGCGGCTTCATCACCATTGAAAATAGGTCGGCAGTAATGACCTCCGGCGAAGCCCAATCACCAATGCAAGAATATGTACCAAGTAGTCACTATGGCTGTCTGCTTGTCCTAGTTCAACGTTAGGATAATGAGGTTGAAGAAAGGCTCTACTGGACTGTGAATGGTAATGGGCTCAGTTGAGGCCGTTGAGTTGAACATTAAACAAAAAAGAGGAAATTACATAAAATGTCAGAAAAATAAATTTATTTCCATTAATATATATACCTTTTTTACAAAATTTCCCATATGACATAAAACTTTAAATATTATCAAATATACCAAAAATATATATAGTCTCGCAAGCAACAACAAACAAGGTTTGATTCTAGATTTGTTTGCACAATCACGCTTATTGTTCCCTATTTTGCTGTTGCTACTCAATCCATTACTGCCGAAGTTGTTTCTTGTTTCACTGCACTGCGTGATCTTTTGCTTGATCAGTGTGTTTTTTAAATGATCACGTCCATCAATGATACAAAACTTGTAATATCAATTTCTTAGACAAGAAAAAAAGTTTGGATGAAGCAGGAAATCAAAAATTTCAATTATGTTTTACAAGTGAGAAAATTGAACTTAAGAATTCGATATTAATAATTCGTTTGATAGATTGGGGCTGAAAGAACAAACAATTAAATCTAATTGATGGAGACAAACTTGGTGCATTGGCGAGAGCTCTGAGAGGATTTGACGAAGAAGACAATCCTAGAACAGCACAAGCCACCCCTCTTCTTCGTGTTGACTCTAGTAATCTGTTGTTCAGGGATCCTGGAATTAGAGTCATCTGGAGAGGAGATCCTAAAACCAAAGTCATCACCATCTCCTCTTCACATCGACTCTGGGGATTTGATGAAGAAGATGATCTCGATGTCTCTATTACCTATGTACGAATGTTGCTTTGCTTTTTCTCTAGTCTTATCGTCCTAGGCTTTTTTGAAACTCTTACAATGGACACCATGGATAGATCAATCGATCAAAGGAAGCTGAGAAAGCTTAGAGAAGAAGCGGTTCCTATTAATGCTCTCTCACATCCATGATTTTCCTGAGCGGCGTGATGCAGATCTTGTTTGGCACTCGTCTCCTTCTTCATCTAGTTCAACGCTGCTGCAATCTCCACTCTGGTAGCTCTCGTTACTGCCGCCACTTGCTCCTCAAGCTACTTCACCTCCTCCAACATGTCCTTGATGCTACTCGACTTCTCCCTTATCACCACATCTCTCTCTCATCTATGATTTTTAGGGGAGACTTATGTTGATATTGTCTAGTGCTACCATGAATATCAAAAACTCCATCGTTATTGCGAGGAGAGTTAGGTTGAAGTCGAAGAGACCTGATTCGCCATGGTAAATCGAGGTTCTCATCTCCATGGTCATGGTCATGGTCATTTTAGTGGCAGTGATCCCCATCCAATTGTAATAGGTTGTGGCAAGGCAATTCAAAGAAGAAAGAGGAATCGAAAAAAGGAATGGTGGTGCTGGGTTGATCTTAGCTTGGCTCTGGTGTTAGGAAAGAAGAGTGAAAACAAGTATACCAATCTTATACCTATTGTATACCACTACGTATACTATATATCAATATTTTTTTTAGCATTGTATACCAACTGTATACCATATACTAATGTTTTTCTAGCACTGTATACTAATTGTATACCATATATCAATATTTTTTCATCACTATATACTATCTGTATATCATATACCAATGTTTTTCTAGCACTGTATACCATATATCAATTTTTTTCCAACACTGTATACCAACTACATCCCATATATCAATACTTTCTCAGCACTGTATACCAATTGTATACCATTGTTTATAAGCTAAATGTTTGTCACACCCCGACCCCCGGACCGGACGTCGTGTCTGTCAATCTGAGGCCCTGTAGTCGGGCGTCGCGCGGCTCCATGCTCGGCGCATGGTCCGCCGAGGCCCCGGGCGTGCGGCAGATGTCGTCAGTCTATCTTTCTACCTCTATACACGAGGTTTAAATCATTTCTTTAATTTCAAAGAGTCATTTTTATCATGCTTCACTAAGCAGTTAGTTTCAAATCAGATTCACTGGTTGTTCAAAATCATATTTATACTGGAAATCAAGATAATAGTAGCGGAAGCATTTTCGGATCAAATCTTTCAAAATCATGAACACTGTATAGCATGCCATAGCGAAAAATCATCAGTTTATCAATCAAGATAAAACAGTGTTCAAAATGGTAAAAACAGTCCTATATTTACATATACAAAAAAAATATGATACATGGCCCTCTGGCCCAGGTTCAAAATATACATCATAAAAACTGTACAAAAACAGAGAGATGGTTTAACAAAAATATCACTCTCTCTCCCTATACAAAATCCTCCGGTCTCCGGTCTGCATCCTCATTGAGCGCCTGGCTCATGAGTACCTGTAAAATATAAATGGGGTGAGCTCGAAAGCCCAGTGGATCTCCCCTACAC
>JAJIYU010001882.1:0-33229 GCA_030144865.1 Tinospora cordifolia
AAATAGAGCACAATCTGGTTTGGATTTGAACTGCTGCTGATGAAACGACGGGAAGAAGATGAAGAACGGTGAAAATGGTGGAATGAACCAGCTGTTGCTGGTTTTGGGAGACAAAGAACGATGGAAAGAGGGGTTTGGATTTCGGTGGTGCATTCGACGAAAATAGAAGAAGCTATGATCGAATTCCTTTGGTCTCTAAATTTCAGGTTCGTGGTTTGAGCAAGAATCTGAAATTTTGGACCCAAAATCATGACAAAAAAAAAAAAAAAAAAAAAAAAAATTGAAAGAGGGATAGTTGAAAAATTCTGTCCATTCTTTTGTTCGTCCGATCATTGAAACAGGGGAGGCAATAAGGTAAAACCATTCTGGCTTTGATTTTTCTTCTTTGGATTGCGGATGAACTGGGGTTTTGTATCAATTGCCGGGTGTTGTAGTTGCTGGACAAAGAATGAAGTTGTAACAACAAATGTGTGGTGTGGGTTCATCGTTGGACGACGATCCTGTGACGAAGACAATGAGAGGTAAAATTGTGATTTTTAATTCTAGATAGTATAAAAATTATTTTAGTTAATTATAAATGTAAATAGAAAAAAAAAATATATTTTACTTAAATAAAAATTTAATAAATCAATTGTGAAAATTTACTTAGAATATTTAGTTAATAATTCAAATCAAATAAAATTAATATTTGATTAATTATAAATTATCGAATATGAGGATTAATTGAGTTAATAGAACTAAATTAACTAATATTCTAAATTAGGATTAGAAAATAGTTTTTCAACACATAAATAGTTTTATTTAATATTAAAAGTTGAAATTTAACAATTCGAGTAGTGGAAAACATGAAAAAAAAATAAACTTCTTGAATTAAGAATCTTTTATAAGAAAATACTAAAATATTAAACTTTGAAACTAAATTTAGAACGTCTAGAAGTCTTATTTTGTTCGTAATTAAATTTATTGTGATATTAATAAATTATTTAAATTATAAAGATTAAGTTATTAGAAATCTAATTTTACGAAAAAAACTTGTAAATAAATTAGTAAAGCTTTAAATTCAAATTGAGTAATAATCTGAAATTGGTTGAAATTGATTTCGAGATTACATAAATTATTTTAGAGATTATTTAAGTCTAAGAATAACTTGAATAAGATTAAACATGAATTAGGGACTTAGAGAAATGTTATCTATCGTTGAATCTCAGATATCAACATTTTGGAGTACCTAACATCTCGACGGAAAGGAAGAAGCCTTGAAGAACGACAAAACCAGATGAGCGTGACTTCCTTGCTCATTTGTATTATACGAATTTAAGATTCGAAACATTTGTTTGAATAGTTCTAGGATTATTAGAATTTTATTAGGAAATTAATTGAACTTGTCTAACGTGCTTGGATGATGAGTAATGATTTATTTAAATTATTCTTTGTTTATTTATGGCATACGTTAATAGGAAAACATGCATGTAAATCTCATTATTTACTCATGTGAATAGCCTGCATTATTTGATTTATTTTCCATGATATGCGTAATGGTTGGCATGAATGAAATTGTTCATAAAAAAACTAAAATAAGATGATGGTATATAAAGAATCCACGTGTCGGTACAATTGATGAGCCTGAAGCGGATCGAGGTGACATCTCCTATATGTCACTGCTTAAGATTGTCGAGCTACAAGGCTAATTGTAGGTATTCCCACCTAGAGCTGACTGTGACAACTCGAAGTCTTTGGGAGACGGTACGATTCATGATAAGTATACTCTCTTAGGCTGTGATGTGAGTGTCGATTGAGTTTAAACGAGTATTGGAACCCTCTAAGATTAGATTGGATCACAGGGAATACCGAGAGACATATTAACCCTCTTCCGGTCTTCGACTACAACCAAAACTAAATGAATGTTGAAACGCCTAATGTTTGAAAGTGCTTGTAATATTTTGGATTGAGTCTATATAATGCATGTGATGTGTATGATCGATCCATTGAGCTTTCAAGCTCACTCCCATTTCTATTTTTCAGGTACACATGGATGTAGAGTACTGTAATCTACGTCAGAAGACTCGCACTTTGACTGGACACCTCAAGGGGAGGTCGTCCGGGATAGGTGAATGAGAAGTCATATTTTATTTATTTTTTTGGATTGTTTTAATGTATTTACATTGATTTAACTTCGATTGTTTTATCTTTCAATAGCTTTCCTTGTGTAACGATTTTGATTTAAATGAATAGTTTTAAAAGTATTCCGCTGCATTGCTTATGAATTATGCAGTAAAACTATGGTGATTTTCTATCTTGCAAAGAATATCTTTATAGACATTGATTTGAAAACTAAAGGTTATGAACTGAATGTTGAAGAAAAAGATTTTGATAGAATGAAACTTTTAGGTAGCATCTCGATTTTTGACGGGCGACGATCCACACGTGAGATAAAACGTGAACGGAGGTCCGGTCGAGAATTGGGGTGTTACACATAAGAATTTAGGGTTATGGAGGAAGCCTGGACTCGGAGAATGATGGACCATGTGTGGTGAATGATCGGTAACTGTGACAAAACGGGTTTCTCTATACTCGCTGGTATGGGACGGTGGAGTATAGTGGGCTCGGGAACCTTAGTTATCGAGACATTTGTGAAATTGTTTGGGTGCGGCTCTATTTTGAGTGTAAGCCTAAGTGGAAGGGGTAGAGTGGTATGGGACACTTGAACCTAAAAGCTTAGGTGGAAGTTTGGAACCTTGCTGTGCTAGCGTGATTGTATGATTGTGTGATATGCATGCTTTACTAGTTATGTGCTTTGAAACCCAAATTCTGTACCCATGCATGAAAAGAACCTAGAAGAAAGGCTTTAGGCCATTGAACAGATCAAGAACCTAGAAACTAAATCTAGAGTCATGATAGCACGAATATTTGTCATATACTGACACTTTGCTCAATTTTACAAGAAAATGGCTAAAGTTAGAAGGAACGTAACTCGATCCACCACCTCTGAGGAGACTGTACAACAAGAGCTGGAACTACCTGCTGGGATGGAGGCACGAATGGAGGCGCAGATGGAAACCATGATGAGTGAAATGTCATAGAGGGTACTAGATCAACTGAGAATGACACTTCCACAGATAATCCCTCAGATGGCTCTACAGCCTCAAACACCTGAGCTTATTCCAGTCCAAGTCCTAGCACCAGTACCTTAGGAACGTCAAAGGAATCCAGAGGACCTGGAAGATGAAAGACAGAAGAAGATGCTACTAGATTTGCAAAAACCCCACCCTCCCTCATTTGATGGAACTACCGACTGCATCTCTGCTGATCACTGGTACTAGGAGATGGAGGAATTACTAAATGTGTTGAAGGTGACGGGAGTAGCACTAGCCACACACCATTTCAAAGGACCAGCCCGTGGATGGTGGAGAATGATGCAGATGGATCCCAACACTGACGTTGCGACCATGATTTGGGAAAAATTTAGAGAAAAATTTTATGACAAATTCTTTCTGGAGGCAACTCTCAGAAAGTTGCAAGAATACTTCGTGAGACTCAATCAGAGGGATCTTACTGAATACGAGAGAAAATTTACTGAGCTAGCCAAATTCTCTCAAGAATTGATTCGGGAAGAAAAGATGAAAGCCAACAGATTTGTACAGGGTCTCAAGATCGAGATCCGAAAGGTTATCATGACGTTAGGCCTCCGAACCTATAAGGAAGTTGTTGAATGGGCCCTAATTCTGGAACAAGAACTCAACCTGGAGCAAAGGTTGAGGGGAAAGAACAAGAGGCATGGGAATGAAAATAAACAAGGGATCTAGAAGAAAAGCAAAAGCGGTAAGGCTCCACAGAAACAGGGGCAAAATAAAGACGGGTCAAAGGAAGAAGCTAAGAGGCTAGGATTATGTTCCGCATGCAAGCAGAAGGGTCATTTGGCAAAAAATTGGCCAACTGCACTAGTTCAGGCTTCCCAGCAGCAACAACAAAATACTCAGGGGGGAAGTCAGAATGGGCGATCTCAAGCCAGACAGAATTAGAATGCTAATCAAGGGCAGAACTAGGGTCATGGTTAGAACCAGGCCAGAATGTTCACAATTGAGACCCAGGAAGACCAAACCCTTGTAGTAGAAGGTACGTTCCTATTGTTTAATGTTGCTGTGCGACTGTTGTTTGACTCGGGTGCCTCAAAATCTTTTATCTCTAAAAAACTAGCTGATAGGTTACAACTTGTGACAAAAACAATGCCAGTGACTTTGAATGTGTCCACACCAATAGGGACCACAATGACTTCAAAAAGAATGTGTAGTTGTAACCTAAGGTTTGGGGATAAACTCTTAACAGTTAACCTATATACCCTACCTTTCTATGGCTGTGATATAATCTTGGGGATGGATTGGTTAGATCAGTACCAGGCCCAGATAGATTGTCCTAATAGACGGGTGACCATAACATTACTCTCTGGGGAAATCTTTAAAATCTATGGGGTTATGCGAAGACTACCAAGAAGTCCAACCATAGCCTTGTTAAATTGCTTGAAGCAGACGAATGAGTTTGAGGAACTCTCGGAAGAAGAACCTATGGAACCAAAGAAGATACAAGACTTAGCAGTAGTTAGGGAGTACGAAGATGTGTTCCCAGATGACCTACCCGGACTACCGCCTGCTAGAGAGTTAGAGTTCAAGATCGAACTTCACCCTGGAACCAACCCTATAGCCATACCTCCTTATAGGATGACACCAGTAGAACTAATTGAATTGAAAACTCAACTAGACGAGCTCAGGGAGAAATGTTTCATCAGGCCGAGTGAATCACCTTGGAGAGCTCCCGTGTTGTTCGTGAAGAAGAAGGATGGTTCCTTGCGATTGTGTGTCGACTACCAGAAGTTGAATCAAGCTACAGTAAAGAATAAATATCCTTTACCAAGGATTGACGACCTATTTGATCAATTATGAAGAGACACTCATTTCTCAAAGATTGATCTAAGGTCAGGATATCATCAGTTGAGGATTCGAGAGTCTGACATCCACAAGATAGCCTTTAGAACAAGATATGGACACTTCGAGTTTACTGTGATGCCCTTTGGTTTTACCAATGCCCCGGCTGCCTTCATGGATTTGATGAACCGAGTGTTCAGACAGTACCTTGACCAGTTTGTAGTGGTATTCGTGGATGATATCCTTATATACTCTAAGTTAGAAGCTGAACACCTATAACACTTGAGGATCGTGCTAGGAACCCTCAGAAGAAACCAGATATATGCTAAATTCAGTAAGTGCAAGTTCTGGATGGAAACTATCAAGTTCCTTGGCCACGTTGTGTTAGCAAAATGCATCTCTGTAGATCCAGAGAAAGTTGAAGCTGTTATGAACTAGAAGCAACCCAAGACAGTAACAGAAATCAAAAGTTTCTTGAGCTTGGTAGGCTACTATAGAAGGTTCATTAAGGATTTTTCCAAGTTGGCGGAACCTATGACTAATTTGACCAGAAAATGAGTTAAGTTCCAGTGGGATGAGAAATGTGAATAGTCATTCCAAGAGATGAAGACAAGATTGACTATGGCTCCTGTTCTAGTCACCCCAATTCCTGGTGTTACTTACATACTCTATACGGATGCTTCGTTGAGTGGGCTAGGAGCAGTGTTGATGCAGGAAAGACAAGTTATCGCTTATGCTTTGAGACAACTGAAGGTCCATGAGAGAAATTATCCTACTCACGACCTAGAGCTAGCGGCCATTGTGTTTGCCCTGAAGATTTGGAGGCATTACCTTTATAGAGAAAAATTTGAGCTATTTTCAGATCACAAGAGCTTGAAGTACATCTACAGCCAAAAGGAGTTGAACCTTAGGTAACAGAGATGGATGAAATTCTTGAAAGACTATGATTTTCAATTACACTACCCTTCGGGAAGGCCAATGTGGTGGTTGATGCTTTGAGTAGGAAGTTCAACAAGCAGGAGGAAGAAAAAGGCCAGATATACCAGTTGATTGAAGATTTTATGTTGAGTGTAAACCTTAATGAAAAAGAAGCCTATCTTTACAATATGTCTTGCCAACCAGACCTATTACATCAGATTAGGGATGAACAGAAGCAAGACAAATGGCTTGCTTAACTAATTGAAGGAGTCACGCAAGGAAAACATACTGACTTCAGGATGGATGCTGAAAACATCCTAAGGCTCAGAGAAAGGATATGTGTACCTCAGCAGGGACAGAGCAAGTAGGTCATACTGGATGAAGCTCATAAGACTAAGTATACCATGCACCCTGGTGGGGAAAAGATGTACCAGAACCTCAAGAAAACCTATTGGTGGAGAGGAATGAAAAGGGACATAGCAAAATACGTCTCTAAGTGCTTAACATGCCAACAAGTGAAGGCAGAACACCAGAAACCCTCTGGAATGTTACAACCACTCCCAATCCCTGAGTGGATGTGGGATAACATTGCCATGGACTTCGTCAATGGTTTACCTAGGAACCAAAAAGGGGAAGACACTGTTTGGGTAATAATGGATTGTCTCACCAAAGTGGCCCACTTCTTGCCAATCAGATCCACAGACCAAGTCAGCAAGCTGGGAGAAATCTATGTGAAAGAAATCATTAAACTACATGGTGTACCCAAGTCTATTGTGTCTGACAGAGACTCTCGCTTCACTTCACAGTTTTGGCAAAGTCTATAGAAGGAAATGGGTACTAAGCTCACCATGAGTACAACCTTTAACCCTTAGACGGATGCCCAGTCTGAGTTATCCAAATGTTGGAAGATATGTTGAGGGCTTACGTTCTAGACTTCAAGGGGAATTGGAGCAAGTGCTTACACCTGGCAAAGTTTGCCTATAACAACAGTTATCAGGCAATCATAAAAATAACTCCATTCGAAGCTCTTTATGGAAGACCCTGCAGATCACCTACCTGTTGGGTTGAACTTGAAGATCAAGCATTAATTGGGCCAGACATGGTGGAAGAAACGAACAACCAAGTCAAGTTAATACAAAGGAGACTGATTGCTGCATAGAGTCGTCAAAAGAACTACGCTGATAAAAGGAGAAGACCATTAGAGTTCTAAGTTGGGGACAAAGTATTCCTGAGAATCAGTCCTTAGAAGCGTATTAAGAGGTTCAGATTCAAAGGGAAGTTATCTCCGAGGTTTGTAGGACCCTTTGAAATACTTAGAAGAATCGGAGAATGTGTGTATGAGTTGGATCTACCAAACTGGATGACTTCAGCACATAACGTATTCCATGTATCCATGTTGAAGAAATATGAACCTGACCCATCTCACATCATTCACTGGGAGGAAGTGAATATTCAAGATGATGCTACCTACGAGGAAACAGCAGTCAGAATCCTTGACCACAAGGTACAAAATCTAAGAACAAAAGATATCCGATTAGTAAAGGTGCTATGGAAACATCACGAGGTAGAAGAAGCCATGTGGGAACTCGAAAGCGAGATGAAGAACAAGTATCCTCATCTGTTTTCAAGGAATTCGTAAATATGTACAAATTTTGGAGACGAAATTTTTTCTAAGGAGGGTAGGTTCTAACATCTCAAAAAATTCATATGAAATTTTTATTTTTACTTAGAAAATTATACAAAATTGACGAATGAGAATTTTGGCAAGTCTTAGTTATCCAAATGAGGGATAAAAATTAATTTAAGGGATTTCTGGAAGAAAAAGTATGATTATAATGCATAAAATGGGATATCATAGCCAAAAATACAAGGATATGTGCAATTTTTTATGAAAACAGGATTAGAAAGTCAATTGGGATCGAGATTTGGAAAAAAATCCGAAAAGAAAGAAATAAATTCGGTTGAAAAATCAAAAACAAACTCAAATTGCTGTGAACCGTAGATCTGGAATCTGATCTCATCATCCTACGGCCAAGATCAGATCTGCACGTGTGCACGAGAACACCGAATCAGAAAGATCGAACGGCCAGAGATCTACATGCATAACTCGAGGAAGATCGTGCGGTCTAGATGGAATTCGTTGATCGCGAAATCGGATGCGCACACTGTGATTGAGGATCATCAACGGTCAAGATCGAAGCCGCGTAGTCGATCGCGAAACCATGCTGCACTCGAGGATCATCCAACGATCTAAATTGAAGTCGTTTTGGCTGATCGCGAACGTTGATGCGCTCGAGGATTATTGGACGGTCCAGATCAAAGTCGTTTTGATTAAGATCACGATCGTTGATACGCTCGAGGAAATCCAACGGCTATGATAAAAAATTTGAATTCTGTTGATTTATCCGAGATTAATCCAACGGTTATGATCAGATCCAAATGCGTGTCTCGAGGAAAATCTGAGGAACCATATTAAATTCGAAAAATAAATTACAAAAAATACGTTAAAATTACGAAAAATACGAAATTATATCCAAAAAATTCAAAAAAATAGTTTCTAAATTTTGAAATATATTTCTAAAATTCAGAAAAAAATCCAAAAAAATACTCTTTTTGCTCCAAAAATTAGAAACTACGAAATTTGGTAGAATTAGGGTGTTTTATTCATAGAAGGACACAAAAATTTCTATTTTCTTCCCTTGAAAAATCTATATAAACCTCCCTAGGATCATAATTTCATTCATTTCAAAGAATAAGAGTTGAATGCTCCTCTTGTTTTCTCAAAGCCTTCTTCTTGGCACCTTTTCCCATCTTTCCTTCTTGTGTGTGTGAGAAGTTCTTCTCTTGAATTTGGGGAATTAAGTTGGGCAATCTTCATTGGCACTAGTACGCAGGAGGAGAAATTGTTGCCAAAATTTTGGAAGAAAAGCGTCACAAGGTGGAAGTGATTTCTAGAACACCCTTCTGTTCTTATTTGAATTCATGACATGCTCATTGTTGTGTGTTTTTCACTGAATTCAAAGATTTTCAACTTCAGTTCTAAAATTTTACATGTTTATTTCAGTATTTCAGTTTTGATTCATGTTTGAGAAATCATATCATCCATGCCATGTTAGTATCATGCTTAGGCTTTTAAATTAAAGTATGATGCATGTTTTATGAGTGTATCATGAATTGACTGGGTATATTTTGAATTTTAGTTTGACTTCATATTCTGAAGTTTATTTTATGAGATCATGATATGAGAATTAATCAAAGACGATGGAGATAATAACCACGTACCATCATAGTGGTCAAGGCGACACTATGGATGTTCTTTTCATATGAGTTAGGTCATATGGTTTTCAGACCTAAGTACTTGACGGTTGTGTACCACCGATGGGTGACCATGTGTAACGGGTTGATGCCGACATATGCCACTAACGGGTTGATGCTGAGTGGGCCCTATTTACTTAGTTAAGAACATCAAGGGATTAAAGGCTCTTTTGGTCTGAGACTCGAATTAAACAAATGGTTGTTTGAAACGCCTAATGTTTGCAAGTGTTTGAATTATGATTATGTTATGAGTTTGAATATGAAAGATGGTTGTTCGAAAATGATCAACTGGGTTATGTGCTCACTCCCTTCTATCTTATTTTTCAGGAACATGAAATCTATGAAGCAGTTGAACATGAATAGGTCTTTTTGCAAGTTTTTGCCTTATTATTATTATTATTTTTAGAATTTAAGGGCATGTTGCCATAATTTTTATGTTTTTCTACTGAAAAGTATTTTGAAGACTTCCATTGTAATTATTAGTTTATTTTTTAAGAGTTTAGTACTTTCAATTTCTATTATGAATAAAATAGTTTGAATTTCTTTATTTCTTTTAATTTGCCTTGATTTTATTGAAAGTTTTGTATTCTTGAATTTTGTACAAAGGCATGAGATATTGAAAAGAAAAGAACAAGTGTGTGTCGCTTGTAATGTAGCACCGGCCTGACCCGCCATTTTGTTAAGTCCACTGTCAAGAGAACAGTGGCAATGTACACTGCTTAAGAGATTCGGAGGTTGGGGTGTTATAGTTATTGACATAGTTTGGGGGTTTCAATGATTCAAAAAATTAAATTTATTAATGTTGATGTTAGATTGATGAGTAGTAAGTGTCGAGGAGCAGCGCATCTTTGTTGAGTGGCGTAAGGGTTCATCTGACATATACATGTGGGTGGGATTCTCTTGCTCACTATTATTATGTGGATTTAAAGTTCAAAGCATGATGTTTGTGTAACTTAGGATGTTAGATGCATGCTAGGATATGTGTGATTCTTGAACACTTTGATTGACAATTGAGCATAATGTTTGCTTATATATGTTCAGTATATGATTGAATATGAAGCATAATGTCTTGCTATAAACTCAGTATTTAATTGAATATGAAGCATAATGTCTAGCTAACTCTATTTCTAGCGACATTATTAAGATACCTTACATGAGGATATGGTATGGAATGAAATCTATTGAAACTAAAGAATATTAAATTAAGACTTAAAATTCCATGTACTGGGGCGATGGTGGCATCTGTTGATGACTCGTGGATGTGGCCATATTTGCCGCATGACATCTTCTGGATCCCATCGTTGGTGTTCTTAATCGAGCCACCTGCGATGGCTGAGGGTTCCTTGGACGGGTGAGCAATGGTCGTACACCATTGCACCTATTCTTGGATGTGTGCCAAGGTCATGAACGGTAGCGTGGCTCAAGGCGTTACCGACTAGGATCGATTTTTGGACATTGAGGAACATCGAGAGTATAGCTCTTTCAATCTTTGAAACGATTAATGTAATAAAAGTATGTGCATATTCTGGATTTTTGTTTATATAATGCTAGTGATGTGTAGGGATGATCCATTGGGCTTTTGAGCTCACCCCGCTTTTTTTTACAGGTACTCGCAGAGGTGGAGTACACTGATGGCCTGGAGAATGTAAAGTAGCTTCACTGGGAGGTTATCATTTGACTTTGAGTCTCTTTTGACTTTGAAACTGTTTTAAATGAAAATTTTATTTTGTGAAAAAAACTGGGGCATGTTGCATGTTTTATTGTATATTTGTAATATAAATTTTGAAATACTGTATTTGTTTTAAACTGTGAATTTTTGGTAAGATTTTGAAGAAATGTTTCAATTGCAAAGGAAGTGTATATTTTTCTTAGTATATCTGAATTATACAGCATTGGCTGTGTATTTTGATATTTGATTTTGCTCCAGTATCTTGATTTATTGTGAATGATTTATGTGAAAAATCTGGTAATGTATTTTGATATAAATCACTGTTTGTTGAACAGTTGCATGAGTTGGTTTTCTTACTTTACTCCACTGAGATTACTAGAAAGGATGGGCAAGCATTTTATGGTTTGAGGAGTGGTTAGTGATGATCTCAGTCTCTGACGTCTGAGGATTAATGTGATTTATCTCACATGCACAACATAGTAGCCAAAGGGGAGCATGAGTCTCAACACTGGGCCCCGACGTGATGCATTGTGGTGGATGACTCTTGGAGCGGGGGCCGGGGCACTACAGTGGGCTAGCCCACGCGCCTAGGCTACCCATGCGCCCAGCTTCCTGTCTTGTTTTTTTCCTCTGATTTTTGCTGCAATTCCAAAATCTTCCAGCAGCTGAAACCATGTCCATCCATAGTTTTGAGCCATGGTTTTGGCTATCCAATCAGCCTCTTGACTAGGCCAATGGCCAAGGAGAACAAGGCACCTTGCATGACAACTCATGAGCCATGTGGATGGCCACGTGGCACTCCTTTTTACCATGTAAGAGTGCTCCAACAAGCAACAAAAACACAGATTTTGAGGAGATTTCCAGCTAAACGAACTTCCTTCAACAGCTTGCATCTCCTTCATCCTAAATTTGTTTTCCCTAATATTGGACTCTTTTGAAAGCTCTTACTTCCCTCTACAACACTGTCCAAGCCCTTCCTCAAATTGCACGTCCATAAGAGAGGAAAACAACCATGAATGTGGGATACTCAACATAGCTGGGAGCTAGAAACTGTAGAAATTGTGTTGATTCAATCTTCAAGGGGTTGGTTCCTAACCCATCCAAAGTCTGTTTTTAAGGTAAGACCACTTGTTGTGTTCTTTGTTTTTATACTTCAATCTCCAATTGATAGAAAACAAAAACTAATGTCTTAAACATGTTTTACATGGTGCGAAAGGTGACTATTTGTTAACTGTTACAATAGTTCCAACAGAAAATAGTTCCTGGAAGCATCTTTGAGGCACCATTTGAAGTAGCTAGGGACATTCATTTGAGCCGAGACTTGGAGCATTTAAAACCTCACATTTGAGGCTACAAGGAGGTATAAACCCCAAATCCTGAGCCTCTATACTCAGTTTTATTTGCATGCAAAGATGCCTAGTTACATGTGGAAGTTTAGTACTTAAAAAAATTTTTAGAATTGCAAATATGTGCTAACTGACACATGGATTGATTGTAGAAAAATTAACAAATTTGCTGCCCAGAGAGAGCAAAAAACTCAAATTTGGCTAAGTGTTAGAATTTGAGGATTTTGGCCTACTTTGGCCCAATTTGACCAAATTGACTAAGGTGACCACAATTGATCATGTTGATCAAATTTCACCAAGTTTGACCAGTTTACCAGGTTTGACTGATTTACTGAATCGAATTTGGGTCAATCGAGATCGATTAGGGACAGTGGAACTAGGGGTTAAGCACATTCTAAGGAGAACTAAAATTGAGTTTAAACAATGTAGATTTCAGTGTACACTGCGGGACTGAGTCGAATGTCGAAGGGACATTGGTGTGCAAAACCCGAGGTAAGTAGTTTGATTCAGGCGTTTACCGTAACTTGTATTCCTTGCATAAAACATGTGAGAAATTACTTGGTTTGAATGGTTTCACATGATTAAGATACATCAAATTGGTTTTGAAATCTCTAGATGTACACAAGTAATGAGATCATAGGTTCGTGTCACACCCCGGACTCACGGTGGGTCAGACACCTCGCATACCCCAGACACACACCGCGGGCATGGTGACTCACAAGGTACTGTCTCCTCCCCTTTGAGTTTTCTTTCGCCTCCGTAGAGATTTGATCCCTAGACCCTGGGAATAAGTATCTAAAGTTCACTGAATCTGCTACCATTCAATGGTAGCAGAGTTCGTGAAATCTAGGTACTTAAGCCCCAGGTCCCAGGTTTGAATCTCTGCGTAGGCAAACTAAAAAAACCCGTAGGGGAGGGGACACCACATCTATGGTGTGTGGCCGAGGTGTGCAATGTGTCCAACCTATGTGGTGTGACAGCTCGAGGATCGAGCATGGGATCAGGGTACACAATGTGATTGAGATTAGACTCGAGGTCCCAGCGTGGGGTTAGGGCATATGATCAATGTGCCTAGCTTCCGATTTGCTCGAGTAACAACACTCGAGGACTGAGCGTGGGGTTAGGGTATTCGAGGATTACGTCTAGCTTACGACCCGCTTGAGTGGTTGATACACCTGACTTACGATCCACTCAAGTGATGACTATAGGGTTGGGTTTGCTGACTTAAGACCTTAACCTAGATACAGTTTTAACTAGCATGTATTTGAAATGTTCTTCTATAACTGTTGCATCGTTTATAACTGTGCGCAAAATCGCACTGGGCTAGCACAAAAAAAGAAAGAAAAACAAGAAATGGAGAAAAAAACAAAAAAAAGAAAAAATATCCAAAAATCCAAAAAAAATTACGAAAAAAACCCCTGAAACCTTAAAATCTATGGTTTTCTTTTGGAGCCGCCAAGACCTAACAAAAAAAGGAAAATTTTCAACTTAATAAAGCTAAAAAAATGACATAATTGACCCCTGAAGACTCTATATAAACCCCCTCCCCCTCTCATTATTTTTCATCCCAATACAAACTGAAAAGAATTTTTTTTTGTTTTCTCTCTGCCTCCTTCTTGGCATCTTTGGTTCCTTCTCTTTTTAAGTTGTTCTAAACAGCTTGTGGGGTGGTAGTAACGAAGTGCTATACGAATTTTAGCGAAAAGATCTTAAAAGAATTTAGGAAGCGATCTCGAGGTAAAATAATTTTCATATTTTAATTTATTATTTTGATTCAAATAATGCTTGCTTGTGTGCTTAGTTTAGTTTTCTTTTACATGCCTTTTAATATATGTAATTAAATTATTATATTATTCTTGACTAAGAGAGTATGTTCTATAGTTGCGTCTTGTACGATCTTTTATATCAGAATTCAAAGTCATCCTTCCTGCTTTATTTTAAATGTTGATATGTGCATTGGAATGTTTAAATTATGTTTAAATAATTATTTGTTACGCTCTTAAATTTAATATAAGATTAAATATAGATCTTAAATTGGGGCAGATGTTCCTCATGAATATTCCAATCAAGGGTTGTGAGGAATAAAGGGTTCGAATTCGATCCTACCTCAACTTTGTCGGTCTGAGTTCTATATAGTAGTTTTTTTCCTAGGGATTGGAAATGTTTGGGGGTATCTTTTCGATTTTTAATGATAAAGAAAGTAATAAATTGGTTGAATCATTTAATTCCTTGTAAGTGGTTGCTATGCATATTTTATTTTGTCGAAATAATGAATTAAATATTTGGGACGATTCACCCGGCTTTATAGTTTACCCTTTATTTTTAATATTTCAGGAATTTAATTATCAAGGTGGCATAAGAGTTTTTAATATGTAAGAATTTTTCTTTAATATTATTGTAAGGCATTTGGGCCAAAATATATTTATTTATTTTGTTTCATTGTAACGAAAGTTGAGTTGTTACTCTTGAAACTTTTTATTAAATAATAAAGGATTTATTTTATTTCATGGTGTGTTGATTTTTAAGAATTATTTAGATTACTATGCACAATATTCTCATGGATATGAAAAAGAAAATGGAATAAGGATAACGTGATATGGGTTTGCCTCCCAAGTGGCCCAAAAATATCGCAGAAAGATATCGTTGGATGACGTGGGCCCGAGTATGGTAGGCAGGGTGTTACAAAAGTGGTATCAGAGCCTAAGCTATAGATGCCTTGGGCAAGGATTAGAAAGAATTGACTAGTTAGGTAAGACTTTTAATTTGAATTAATTTAGGAAGCCCTACCTCCTATTTTGGAAATTAAAATTGTTTTGAAAAATTATTTTTCAAAAAAAGGAATATATGTTTTTCAATTGCTTTGTTTGGATACAAAGATTGCGAGTTGAGTTGATAATGGGTAAGCCTTGTCCTGAGTAAAGTTAAATATTGAAAGAGAGACATGTTATTTTGTTCTAGAAAACACAGTTACTAAGTAGACTTCGGTCTCCCCGTTCGATCTGGAGGTTGTCCTACCAGCTCACATGAGTAGTCGGAGTTGAAGAACACACTTATTTTCTTATGAAAGAAAACTAGGAGGTGGTAATTAAGGGTAAAGAACTTATTGTAGTTCAAAGGAGATGCCAAAGATGGTTTCGCGAGTAGATGAAGGTTGACGGTTTGACAAAAGGACTTCTCAACTAGGACTTGAACACTAGGTATAAGAAAGAGACCTTATGCGAAAACCTGGGTGGCACAGTGAATCATAAATAAAACATTAAGATATAGGCTTGAAAACGTATGGAAACGAAACACTTGTGTGGTTAGGAAACGAGATCGGGAGGATCCTATATCTTTGATTTTTATGTGGTGTGGGACACATAGGAATTTAGGGGTATAAAGGAATCCTGAACTTGGAGAACAACGGACCATGTTTGGTGAATGATCAGTGGCTTTGGACGAACTTGTTTCCTTATGCTTGGCTGGTATAGGATAGTCAAGTATAATGGGGCTTGGGAAGCCTTATAAATCGAAACATTTGCGAATTGATTGGGTATAGTAAAACTTCTGAGTGGAAGTCTATATCGATGGGCAAGGGTGGTATGGGACACTCGAACCCAGAGGCATAGGCAGAAGCCTATAATTTTGCTATGCTAAGTATGAACTTGCATTATTGAATGATTGAATGTATGATGATCTTACTGTTTGAATATGCATGTATGAGACCAAATCCTATACCCAAAAACAAAATGAACTTAGAAGAATAAACTATTAGGCCAATGGACAAATCGAGAACCTAGAAACATGAATCTAAAGTCATGAGAGTACGACAAGGCAAAGTCGTGGGAACCAGTACTAAAACAACTTGATTTGTAGATGAATAGCCAGACCTAGAAGATACACTACTAGGGCTATAGCATCTGACGAGAATGATTCTCGGGGGCACAAGGCATCACATAATATAGCTAAGAACTAGATGGAAAATATGATATTAGAGCCCTACCCAAGATAACGCCTCAGGTGGCACTGTAACCACAAGTCCAAGAACCTATCTCGGTGCAGCAACCAGTGCCTGAGGTTCCAGCTCATCAGGAAGTACATAAGAATCTGGAAGACAGTGAGCATAGAAAGATGCTACTAGAATTGAAGAAACTTCAACCATCACAATTTGTTGGTACTGCCGATAGCTTAACAACTGACCATTGGTACCAGGAGTTAGAAGAACACCTGGATGTATTGAGAGTAACGGGTCCTAGTAGGATGGCATTGGTTACCCATCAATTCAAGGGACAAGCTAGAAGCTAGTGGCGGATGGTAAAGCCAGATTCGAACATCAATGTTAGCGGGATGAACTGGGAAGAGTTCAAGGAGATATTTTACGAGAAATTCTTCCCCGAAGCAACACTGACAAAGATGCAGGAGGACTTCGCTTAGTTAAAACAATGAGATATGACAATGACTGGGTATGAGGCCAAATTTACTGAATTGGCCAAGTTTTCACCTGAGCTGATTAGAGAGAAGAAGATGAAGGTCAATTGCTTCACTCGGAATCTCAACATTGAGCTCCATAAGTTAATTAAGATGGCATGCCTGAAAATGTATAGAGAAGTTGTAGACAGGGCATTCACCCTAGAGCAAGAACTTAACTTCGAGCAGAAGTTAAAAAGTAGGAATAAGAGGCCAGAGTAGGGAAACGATCACCAAGGACATTAGAAGAGACAAAACACCAATCAACCAAATGGTGGAAATAGGGCACCCTAAGCCCTATAACAAGCTACTCTTAACAAAGACTAACTAGAAGAACAAGCCAGACAGCAAGGGATGTGTTTTTACAGTAGCCAGCCAGGGCATCTAGCGAAGTTTTGTCCTGCCAAAACTCAAGCCCCCCAATGGCAACAACACAACCACGAAGGAGGACAAAATATGCTTCCTCAACAGCATCTGCGCTGATTGAACAACAACCAAGGGCAAAACCAGACCCAGGGCCATGGGCAGAACCAGGCTAAAGTGTTTGTCGTTGTTGACATCCTTGAAGAACAAGATCTTCAATAGGAATAGTAGTAGTAACTTAGAAAAGCTATTAGGTCGAAGCTTATTTTAGCAAAGGTTGTTGGTTGTAACACCCAAATTTTGACAAAATGATTGAATAAAATAACATTTTTGAGAAAATTTATGGTGTTACAAAATGTGTGCTCTAAATTACTTACCAATAGAATTTAGGATCAAAATTCATCTTAGAATTGACCTCGTAGCTATCACTTCATGTGGGAAACTAAATCAGACAATGGTAAAGGATAAGTATCCTCCACCTAGTATAGATGACTTATTCGATCAATCAAAAGAAGCCACTCACTTCACGAGGAAAGATCTTAGACCAAGATATCACCACGTAGGAATCCGAGAGTCAAATATACCCAAGATGACCCTTGAGAACCATTACACATAGTCCTAGACTAAGATACCTTAGCAACACATAAGAGATCTGATGAACCAAGTGGTTAGACGAAGTCTTCAACAGTTTGGAATAGGTAACTAACCTAGGAAACACTAAAGAGATAGCCACGTACCATAACTATGTAGTTCTTAAAACAGTAGATGATGTCATAGACATTTGTGGGAGAACCGACCCAGATTTCTCAGAAATTAATCAAATCTAGATCTCTTTGTTAGGGAATACATGACGAAATAATATCGACCAAACTAGTGCAAATTCTGAGGGAAAACTTCTTTTAAAGGGGGTAGAATGTAATACCCGACAATTTTGTACGAAATTTGAGGAAATAAAACTTTGAGGAATTATTAATATGTTGCTACATAAATTATGTATATTAAGGCAGTAAGAAAAATGAAATACATTTTAATGCAACATTAAAGCATATAAAATGAATATAAATATATATGCATGTGTTGTATTTATAAATATGTGTATGTACTAGATATAAGTGTTTAATAACGTGTGTGAAAATTTATATATATGTAAACTTATTTAAATGATTAGATACAAAATAATAATAATAATAATAATAATAATAATAATAATAATAATAATAATAGTTAGTTATGGGTGTTTATAAATGTAGGAAAAAAGAGAGAAAGAAGAAAAAATATATACGTATATATAGTACAAAAACAAGAACAAAAGGCTGCATGGGCCTAGGTCCGCAGGAAATTGCATTGGGCCGGCCCATGCACAAAATCGCGCTGGCTCGGCGCAAAAAAAAAAGAAAAGAAAGACAAACGAAAAACGGAGAAAAAAAATGAAAAAAGGAAAAAATCAACCAAAAATCCAAAAAAATTATGAAATTTGTGGTTTTCTTTTGGAGCTGCCAAGACTTAACAAAAAAAGAAAATTTTCCAACTTAGGAAGGCTAAAAAATGATAGAATCAACCCTCAGAGACTCTGTATAGACTTCCTCTCCCTCTCATTATTTTTCATCCCAACAAGAATTAAAAAGATTTTCTTCTTTCTTTCTCTCTGCCTCCTTAGCATCTTTGGTCCCTTTTCTTTTTAAACTATTCTAAATAGTCTACGAGGTAGTGGCAACGAAGTGTTACACAGATCTTGGTGATAAGATCTTAAAGGAATTCAGGAAGCAATCTCGAAGTGAAATGATTTTCACATTTTAATTTATTATTTTGATTCAAATAATGCTTGCTTATGTGGTTAGTTTAGTTTTTTTACATTCCTTTTAATATTTGCAATTAAATTATTGTATTGTTCCTGACTGAGAGAGTACGCTCTGTAGTTGTGTCTTGTACGATCTTACATTAGAAATCAAAAGCCATCCTTCCTGCTTTATTTTAAATGTTAATCTGTTGTGTAATGTTATACCATTAGAATGTTTAAATAATTATTTGTTATGCTCTTACATTTAATATAAAATTAAATAAAGATCTTAATCATGTACCGGCACGAGGGCGGATGTTCCTCGTGAGTATTTCAATCAAGGGTTGCGAGGAGAAGAGGGTTCGAAGTTGATCTTACCTCAACTCTGTGGGTTTGAGTTCAGTATAATAGCTCTTTCACTAGGGATTGAAAATGCTAGGGGGTATTCTTTTGGTCTTTAATGACAACGGAAATAATAAATTGGTTGAATCATTTAATTCCTTGTAAGTGGCTGCTATGCATGTTTTATTTTGTTGAAATAATGAATTAAATATTTGAGATGATTCACAGGGCTTTATAACTCCCCCTTTATTTTTAATATTTTAGGAATTTAATTATGGGAGTTTTTAATATATAAAAATTTTTATTTAATATTATTGTACGACATGTGGGCCCAAATTTATTTATTTATTTCATTTCATTATAACGAAAGTTGAATTATTACTCTTGAAACTTTATATTAAATAATAAAAGATTTATTTCATTTTATGGCATCATTGATTTTTAAGAAGTATTATATTAATGTGCACAACATATCTAATGGATATAAAAAAAATGGAATAAGAATAACGTGACATGCGTCCACCTCTTGGGCGGCCCAAAAATATTGCAGAAAGATACTGTCGGATGATGTGGGTCCGGGTATAGGAGGCAGGGTGTTACAACATATATGTCTTATTCGTTGAAATAATGACTTAAATATTTGAAATGATTCGCCAGGCTTTGTGCTCACCTTTCTTTTTTTTTCTAACTTTTCAAGAAATTGATAAACAAAGACAACATGTTAGCCACATAAACAATGTTTTCTTTTGACTTTATTTAATTGTAGGGCATGTTGGCCCAATTTTGTTATTTGAGATTTATTCTGATGTAAAAAATAATTTAAGGGTTTTGTACCTTTAATTTTCAATTAATGACATTGAATTTTTATTTAAGATCTCTTACTACCTTATTAAGAAATGATTATGAGTTAATGTTACTCAAAAAATCTCAAAGATTTGGGACTAAAATAGAAAGAATGAAAAATAGAAATAAAGTGACACTAGCCCGCCTCCCGACCGAGTGGTGTGTTCCACATTAGGCGAAGTGTTACAAAGGTGGTATTAGAGCTCAGTTATTAGATTTACTAGGCTAGAATGAGATGGTTACTCTAATATAAAAGGTGGTGTCAGAGCTCAGCTAGTAGAACTATTGGGCATAGCTAGAAAGAGTTGACTCATCAGGCAAAGCCATTACTTTGAATCAATTTAGAAAACCTTACCTTCTGTTTTGAAATTGGAAACTATTTTAAAGATTGTTTTTCAAAAAAAGATATATATATTCAAATGTTTTGTTTGGATACAAAGATTATGAGTTGAGTTAATAGTGGATAAGCCTTGTCCCGAGTAAAGCTAAACATTGAAAGGGAGATGAGTTATCCCATCAGAGAAAGTGCGGTCATACAAGTGATCAGAGTTGAAGAACACCCTTATTTTATTTGAAAAAACTAGGTGGTGATGTTTAAGAGCAAGAAACAACTAGAATACAAAGGTAGTACCAGAACTAAATATGTAACACCTGTATTTATGGACATTGAGTCAATGAGTTCAACATATATTTTTATGTATCAATTAATGAATTATAAATAAAAATGCATGATTTTATAGGAATGATATTAATTAATGTGTGTATTAAATGAGAAATAAAATAAATAAATAAACATAATAATTATTTAATAAGAGCTAAGTTGAAAAAATGACATGAATTTATGCAATAAATTAATTCTTACATATATATATATATATATATATATATATATGTATGTATGTATGTATGTATGTATGTATGTATGTATGTATGTATGTATGTGTATGTATATATCCGTATATAATTATGACAAGGATGGGTTGAATAATGGACAGAAAAATAAAAAATAAAAAAAATGAGAGAAATAAGAGGATAAGGTGAATGATCTGGGGAGATAAGAATGAGAGCCTTCATTGTTGACTTCTTGGATTGCATAGGACCCATCCCAATTGAATTTCTATAAAAACCTTACTCATTTCTCCAAGTTGTTCATCTCATTCTTGCTCAAAAAAAATGTCATCCAAGAAGAGAAAAAAAAGAAAAAAAAAGAAAGAAAGAAAAGAAGGAAAAAGAGAAGAAAAAGGAAAGAAAAGAGGAAAAAAAGAAGTTGTTGTTCTTAAGGACCCGACATTATTGGTAAATTATTTTTACTTCTTTTCAATTTAAAATTGTTATGAAAGTTATGAATTACAGTTTTTCTGGTGTAGTTTTCGATATAGGTGATAGTTTATTGTATGACCCAAAACTATGGTGTATTTTTACTAGGAGTAAAATCACACAATCTATATGTCATTGTATCCAGATCAACAAATAGAATATAGATATGTACTTTTTTGTACTTATATAGGCCTTAAGAATTTATATGGTAGTCGGAAGTCGACATATAGAGGGTATACCCATTAGCATTGAAAATTTAGTTAGCAGTACTGAAATGTCTAGAACAAAATTTTGAACTCAATGACACTAAAATTAAGATTTTTGGAGGTCAATTGATATATTAAATCTGCATTTATGCGATTTGAAGATTAATTAATAAATATAGTTAAAAATGTATATAGGGTAATATTATGTTAAATAATAGGAAAAATGTTATATAATGTTGTATAATGTTATGAAATTCTTATTGAGAAAAAATGCATAACATAGAAAATAATTAAATTTTTTCTATTTACTGTATTGAACTGTTAAATTTATGAAAATGGTTGGTTATTATGTACCAAAAGTGAGACACATGTCAGAAATATAGATTTTGGTATTTTGGGTCAATACTAAGGGCTTACTGGCACGAATTGACCTTGTAGACCACGTTGACCCTGTTGGTCAGGCAGGTCAGCGAGTATTAGGTTTAGTTAGAGTTGACTATATTAACCAAATTCATAAATAGACCACAATTAACTAAGTCAATCCTTTGATTGAGCCAAGTTTCAGGTAGATATTAAGAAATCATGTTAATTACGTAGGATCAAATGCTAGCAGGATGCAATCGGTTATGAGAGGAGTATCGGGAGCTGAGCATACTTGTGAGTAGTGTTTTCTAATTATCACTTAACTTGTTATTCTATTCATAAATGAAATATTATGACATATTGTAATGCATTTACAATCTTTAAATGGGTTTTTAAATGAAAATGTGCACTGAGTCTCAAGGTCCGGGTGCGGGCTAGGATATTGGATTTGGAAGAGCATTGAGGACCAGAAGCCATCATACCTCGGGGTACATTCTATGTAGGTCTATCAATTGACTCCCCTATTGAGGATTTGAGGCCGCCATACATGAAGTATGAGCTGGCAGATCCCTATGATATGATATGAGAATATGTCTAATTGTCGAGTACACTTGCTCGAGTGGATTTGTTATTGCCTGGCAGGCTATTGAGAGCTTCGGCACGTGTTTTCAGCATTAAAACCATTTTCAAAGTGGAAGGTGCACGATTGCACTGTGGATTTAACATTTATTAACTGTTACATTCATTTACAATATTATTATTGTGCATGCATACATGACATTGTTTTATGGAATTCCTATTCTAAGTTATAGATTAAGACTAAATTACTCATTGAGCTACTATGGATCAAATTGACTCACTACTCTAATATTTCAGGTTTTTCTTCTTCGGACAAAAGGAAGAAAGTGGTCATAGTGTAGCGTGCATTTCTTTTATTTTGGTATGTTTCTTCACATGGTTTACTATTTTGAGAATTGGTATGATGTATAGGATGTGAGAAAAATAATATAGATATTTTGACTATTATATTTCCGCTACTACTACATAGAAAAGGCTATACATAATCACTTTTTGTCTAATGTAAAAAAATTATACTATAATTATTTATTTAGCTACTTTTGTATCTCTTGTGATTGCTCTAATAATGTTGTATATGGATAAGAAGGAGGCTTAACAGTGTTTTGGCAAGCTCGACTTGCGAGTGGGTTTATCAGGGCATTGTGCAAGTTGGCTCACCCTTCACCTTAGGGAAGGGGTCCCGACAATGTTGGTATCAGAGCGAAGGTTTTCCAACTAAGGAACAACAATTTTTGTTGACCTAGGGAACCTCAGAGTAATCGTGAAAGTTAGAAAAACTCTAGCAAAATTATGGATGAAAACTTTCTAGCTCCTGATTGACAAGAAGAGGATTCGAGTAAGAGTGGCCATATCATGAGGGGAATTAGACTTTCATTGGGAGTTCGTGAGTTTAAAGACTTAGAATTTGAATATTGTGGATTAGACTATTACTTGGAGATAGTTACCTTAACGTATAGTTATCTTTTGTTACAAACAATTAAAATTATGGTCTGCTTAACTTTTGAAATGACGAAAGCTTAATGTTTTATGCAGACCATGATGCCTCCTTGACGTGGGAGACCACGTAGGATTTTGGAACCAGTGCCACCACCACCACCTCCGATTCAGCCCGAGTAGGTTCCCATACAGAGGCTTAAGGCTATGATCAGGGCATCCACTAAAGCTACTCAGGTCCAGACAACCTTATTGAAAGAGAGTCTGGATAGGATTGAGGCTAAGAGACAAAGGGTTGAGTCAGTAGCACCCCCTACACAGATTGTACCTAGGATCGGAGTGGATGAGAGTTAGCCTTGGTGAGAGAAGGAGATGAGGCTACTCATGGTCATCTCCTGAAGAGGTTTTTGGATCTGAGACCCAAGAAGTTCCATGTGGGTCTAATTTTGGACGTAGCATAGAACTAGCTTCTTAATAATGAGAAGAATGCAAAGACATTGAAGTTGTTCGAGGAGAACCAGGTACTATTTTCTACACATATGCTTGAGGATGAAACAACTGTTTGGTGGAAGGCTACCTGGATGATAGAGGGGCAGATTACTTCATGGGCCTATTTTCGAGAATTATTCTTGAGTGCTTATGCTCCCAAGACAACGAAGGAGCATAAGAAGGTGGAGTTTTTTACCCTATGAATGGAAGACATGTCGGTAAAGGAGTAAACCCACAAATTTCTCCAACTGGAGGCTCATGCACTTGAGTTAGTGGGTAAACCGAGGGAGAGAACAAAATTCTTTCATCACAGGCTGAGGGCCAATATTAGGTAGGCGACATCAACATCTAGTGAGGCTACCTTTGAGACCATACAAAGGCAAGCACTACAGTTTGAGACAGATGGTAGAGATGAGTGCCTGATGGTCCAAATTGTACAAGGTGCCACGGTGTAGACAAAACCGCAATTACAACCTCAAACATTGACTTAGGGTGGCTATTGTGGTGATCCCGAGCAGGTAGACACCTGAAGAAGAGGAAATATTTGGGAGGACAATCTAGAAGGAAGCAATGTCAGCCATCTCTTATAGTATTGATCATTGCCACCGCAGTCCAGACATATCAGCCGACAGGATGTAACACCCTGCCTCCCAAGTCTCATCTTCCACGTCATCTGACGATTCAACTCTCTTTGATAAAAAATCTTGGGATGCCCGGGAAATGGGCCCGTGTTACATTTTCTTCTTCTTAGACCCAAATGTATTAGGGTTCTTATGTACATTAGTCTATGTACCAAATGACATCATGGTAAATAAAATTCTTCATTTATTCATTCGAAAATTTCGATTACAATAATCTATTACAACAAAAAATAAATTCAAAGCTGAAATACATGATTTAGTTTGGACCGATGCGCCCTACATTGAAATAAATAAAACTTTAAATAGGTAAATCTCCTCGCAAGTTGATTAATTCCCTGTGATGTGAAAAATAAGGGGTGAGCTAAAAAACCCAATGAATCATTCCATATATTTAATCTGTTATTTCAACTAGACAATGCAAGCAAATCAAACACTTTCAGTGATTAATTCGATTCAACCAATATATTAATTCAGTCATAATTTAGACCGAACGGGAATACCCTCTGTGCTTCAGATCTAGGGAGAGAGATCAATTCTGAAACTCAAACCCATTTCTAGTGGGATCATTCTTAAAACCCGTTCCATGCTGGTGTCAGTATTGACAGCCAGTTCCAATTCTACATGGAACATAAAAAGTCCCCTGTACCGGTACGTGGTTGAAATCTTATTTAATCTGATTTTTGTGTGCAAGAGCATAGTAAATAAATATTTCAACAGTAATTAAACATTCCAACAGTATAACATGATAAACTAACAGAAGCATAGATTTTCGATTTATGATGTAGAAGATCGTACAAGACGCAACTACAGAGCATACTCTCTTGGTCATGCAACATGATAATTGAATGACATAAATGCAAAGAACTAGAATAAAAGCAAAAAAAATCAAGCTAACCAAACAAGCAAGCATCATCTAAGTCAAAATAATAAATTAAAAGAAAGGAAAGAAACTCACATCGAGATCGCTTCCTAAATTATTTGTAGCACTTTGTGGCTACTACTTCGCGAACTATTTCGAATAGCTCAAGCAAAGAAGAACTAGAACTAAGGTTGCCAAAAAGGAAGCAAAGAGAGAAAGTAAGAAGAATTTTCAACTCTTGTCTTTGGGATGATTGAAATGGGTAGAGTAGGGGGGTTTATATAGGGCTCTCTTCCAAATAGTGTCTCTATATTTCCAATGTGGGATTATCACTTCCTATATATGCCCACTTTAACATCTCCCCAAATGAGATATTTCATTCATGAATGCATTTTCTTTATACATATATTTTTCCATGTATATTACCATCATACTAAATGGAATATTATTTTCATTATACACATACTTTTCTATATTAATATCATACTAAAAATATCATTTTCTTATTCAAATAGAGAAGCATATATTTATCCAACAATTCTATACGTCTAATATTAATCAATGTATATTCCTTTATACTTCTATGCTAACTAATTAATTGCATACCATTGACAAATATATGTATGTATTTATCTATAAATATATACGTATATGTGTTAATAAAATGTATTTTAAACTCAAATTTTGGTTATTACGTCACTAAAATTTCAGGTATTACAATTATTACGTCACTAAAATTTCAGGTATTACACAGGACAACCACTAACCCAACATGGGGCTTGAGGTAGAAGTCGAGCTAGAGGTTGAGATTCAGGGCACAAAGGCTATGGTCAAAGCCAAACATATTAGGCTGAGCAAGGACATCAATTTAAGTGTTATCTGTGTGGTTAGCCAGGCCACAAACGATATGATTGCCCTATGCTTGTCCCAGCTTCTAGTGCATCCACCACTACCGTCACTCGAGGGAGAGCACAAGCCATCACACAACTTGATCTGGAGGCTACCATGACTTTGGTACAAGATACCATTCCTATTTTAAATTCTACCTTATATGTGTTGGTTGATGTTGTCTCTACTTTATCATTCATCTCTGGACATGCCATAGATAGATTGGGACTTAGACCCCTTAGGACACCCACCTGGCTCATGTTGAGTACTGCAACCAAAGAACACATTTACCCTTATATGATTTGTGAGGGTTGCGTGTTGAGGTTGGGGAACTTGGAGACCATTATCGACCTTTGGGTGTTAGAGTTCCTAGAGTTTGATGTTATACTCAAGATGGATTGGCTAGTCGCATACCATGCACATGTCGATTGTTTCGCCAAGAGGGTGGTATTTCAGATACCAGGACAACCTGTTATTATTTTTTAGGGTAGTGCCCCTAATAGATCGAGAACCTGAGGCAAAATGACAACTTAGAATGAGATTGATATGCTAGCCGATTTAACCACCATAGATGAGGACTGTAATACCCCAAAATCTCACGAATGCATCCATGTCGCAAATAAAATAAAATAAACAAGTACTGTTAAAAAAATAAATAAGTATTTTTAAAAATAAATAATAGCTTTTTTAATGCACATAGAGAATGGATTTTAGAACTTATAATGTTTGAGTTAAAAACAATAAATAAATACGAGATTCGCGAAAAAGAAATAAATGATTTAAAATCATATTTATTAAGTATATACATAGACTATGGTTTGAAAAAATAAATAAAATATTAGTTGATAGAATTATTAGTAGATTAAAATCCAAGATTTGGCTGAAAAAGAAAAATTAAATATTGGTTGATTAAAATATTGATGGATTAAAAATCAAAGATTTGCTTGAGAAATAAATCAAGTCTTTAGACGATTGAAAAAAAATGATGAAAACTTGCTTATTTGATTGAAGGAAATATTGATTTTAGAATAGATTTTAAAATTGATTAAAAAAAATATAGAATGAACTGGAAGAGCCACGAAACGAAGGAAGAGAAAAATCTGGATTTTTACGCGTGATTTGGGGATTGGATTTGGGGCGAACAGCAATAGAAAAAAAAAAGGAAAAATCTGGAAGACGACGAAATAGGAAGAAGAACGATGAACAAGATGGATTTGGGGCGATTTGTTTGTGTGTTGTGCATTTTTAGATTTGGGGCAAACTGATTTTTGGTTTGGTTGTGAAGATCAAATGGATGAATGAAGAAGGAAAATTTCAGATTTGCTTTGGCTTGACAATGTAACACCCCAAAAATTTGCGAACGCGTTACGTCGTGGGTAAATATAAAATAAAATATTTATTTTGTAGAAAATGAGAATTTAAAAATAAAATAACAAAAAGGAAAAAAATAAAAATAAATGAAACATTGGTTCATCAAAATTTTTGGTGGATTTAAAGTTTGGATTGGTTGAAAAAAAAAAAAGAAAAGATAAAAATTAGTTGATGAAATTATTAAGGAATTAAAGGTCAAGATTGTTTGAGAAGTATCGGTTGATCGAAATGAAAATAAATCCAAAAACATAATTATTAAAGATATAAATGAGTATTGGGGTAAAGAAAGGCTATTTAAATAACTGAAAATATGTCTTTGTAAGTGCCAAAATGTGTGTAAGATTTAAAGACAATAATATCATAAGAGGAAATAAAATTATTAAGTGTATAAATAATTCTTTGATCAAAACAAATTAATTTAGGGTATCAGGGACATGTTTTAAGAAAAAAAATATAAGAAAAAAATAGAAATCTAGAACCATGAAGAAGTTCTTCACGGTTTAGACGAAAAAAAAACAAAAAAAGGGGGGGTTTCATCTCGTTTTGCAATTTGGAGCAAAGAAATTGGGGCATTTGAGTTGGGGTTCGGCCAAAATGAAAAAGAAGAAGATGATCAAAGAAGCAAAGACGATTGGGGTTTTGATGATGTGGTGTGGATCGATGGAAGAAGAAAAAAATGAAGAACAGAGCAAGAAGAATCTAAATTTCATTCGTGATTGTGGGGATTTCATTCATGACGTCTTGTTGTAACTGGTTGTAATTTGGAGCAAATCATTGAAAACACAAGCTAGGGTTTTGATTTGGTCTCGAAGGTGACGATCAAACGTAAAGAAGAGGAAGGAAGTATTAAAAGGAAGACACAAAAAAAGAAGAAAACGACAAAGAAAAGAAAATGTTCTAGATTGCATAAATTTCTTTCTATAATAAAACAAAACAGGACAAAAGCCTTTATAGGCTTTACACCAACCGAAAAGTCCACTAAAGTAGTTATTACAACCCCACTAATTTAAACATGTAGCAACAACCCCACTTACTCCACAAAAGTAGCTATCACAATCCTAGTAATTTAAACATGTAAAAACTATTTTGTAACTAATTCAACCAACAATCCCTCCCTTAAACTGATGTTTGCTAACATTCAGTTTAAAGTCTTGATTGTTTCCAGTGAGCAAACTCCAAGTGATCTTCTAAGCTTCATGAATAACTCCATCTTGAGGGCTTTGGTGAATATATTAGCAACCTGATCTTCACTCTTACAGTAAATTAGATTAATTGTTTCATTTTTGCTAAGATCTCTCAAGAAATAAAATTTCACATCAATGTGCTTGCTTCTTCCATGCAGTACAAGATTCTTGGAGAGCTTGATTGTTGAATTGTTGTCACAAAAAATTTCAGTAGCTCCTGGTTGCTTGAATTTCAGCTCTTCAAGAGCTCTCCTTAACCAAATAGCTTGGCAAGAACAAGCTGTAGCAGCAACAAACTCAGTTTCTGTGCTTGACAAGGTGACAATGGGTTGCTTCTTGGATGACCACAAAATAACACCTGTCCCAAACATAAAAGCATAGCCTGAAGTGCTCCTTCTATCATTTTGATCTACTGCATAATCACTGTCAGTAAAACCTAACAAATTAGACTTTACACCCTTCCGGTAAAATATCCCAAGGTCTCCTGTTCCTTGCAAGTAACGAAGGATTCTTTTGGCAGCTAGCAAGTGCATTTCTATAGGACTCTCCATATATCTACTGATTAAACTCACAGAATACATTATATCTGGCCTTGTTGCAGTTAAATACATCAAACTACCCACAATTTGTTTATAGACAATGCTGTCAACTTTTCTTCCTTTATGATCTTTGTGTAACTTCAGGCCAACTTCAACTGGAGTATTCACAAGATTACAATCTTTCATCTGAAACCTGTTCAAGATTTCTCCAACATACTTCTTTTGAGAAATAAAGATCCCATCAGCCAATTGATCTACTTCTATGCCAAGATAGTAGTGCATCATACCAAGATCAGACATTTCAAATTCATTCATCATACACCTTTTAAAATTTTCAAACATAACATCACAATTGCCAGTAAATATAAAATCATCAACATACAAGCAGACAATGAGCATTTTTCCTTTATCTCCAATCTTAACAAAAAATGTATGCTCATGGGGACACTTAGAAAAGCCAACTTTAAGAAAATAAGACTCAATATGACTATACCAAGCTAGTGGAGCTTGTTTTAGTCCATAAAGAGCCTTTTCAATTTATAAACTTTATGTTCATTTCCTATCTTCACATAACCAGGAGGTTACTCGATAAATACCTGTTCCTCCAAGTATCCATGCAAGAATGTTGATTTGACATCTAGCTGGAATATAGGCCAAGAATTTTGTGCTGCCAATGCAACCACCAACCTGATTGTGTCATGCCTTGCTACTGGAGAAAAGACTTATGTATAATCAACCCCATATTGCTGCTTGTACCCTTTGGCAACTAAGCATGCTTTGTGCTTGTCAATTTCACCATTTTCTTTCAACTTTGTTTTGAAGACCCACTTTACACCAATGGTTTGTTGCTCGTTTGGAAGATCAGAGAGCTCCCAAGTGTCATTCTGTTCAATGGCATCAATTTTAGCATCCATTGCTTTTCTCCATTTTTCTTCTTTGACAGCAATTTCAAACGTGTAATTGGATCTTCTGAAAACAGAGCAAAGTGTGTAATTGGATCTTCTGAATTGTCAAGTCCTGTTACCTCATAGTCTTGCATCCAAGTTGGCCTTCGTCGAACACGATGAAGAGAATTAGCTTGTTCTTCATTAATTCTAGCCGTTGCTTGTGCAGTTTCAACAGTTGTAGGAGTAGCAGGTGATGAGTTTTCTGCCAAGCAAGGTTCTAAAATTTGTTCTTGTTCAGCATCGTCTTCGTAAAAGACTTGAGTAGGCTGCTGCCTAGTCCAATCCCAAGTGTTTTCTTCATCAAAAACACATCCCTGCTTATCACAATCCTTTTTGTTAGTGGATTGAATAATTTTTATGCTTTGGATGTATCACTTACACCAAGAAAGACACATTTTTCAGCTTTGTCATCAAGTTCCGTCCTTTTCTGATCTGGGACATGAGCATATGAAATGCATCCAAAGATTCTAAAGTAATCCACATTTGGTCTTTTCCCATTCCAAGCCTCTTCTGGTGTCATGTTTTGAATAGCAAAGGTTGGGCTTCTATTCAAAACATGAATGCTCCAGTTTACTACTTCTGACCAAAAAGACTTTGGAATTCTTCCTGGTCCCAACAAGCCTCCCACCATGTTGAGAATGGTTCTATTTTTCCTTTCTGATATACCATTCTGTTGTGGTGTATATGCAGCTGTAAGTTCTCTTTGAATGTCATGCCCTACACAAAAAGCTTCAAATTCTGTTGAACAATATTCACCACCACGATCTGTTCGTAGGGTCTGAATTTTCTTTCCTGTTTCATTCTCCACAAGAGCTTTGAAGTTTTGAAATGTAGAGAAAGCTTTTGATTTTTCCTGTAAAAAATAAACCTAAGTTTTTCTAGAGAGATCATCAATGAAAGTAATGAAGTATCGTTTACCTCCATTGGAAGTTGGGTTTAACGGACCACGAATGTCTGAATGAACCAGCTACAAAACTTCCTTTGCTCTCCATGACTTCCCTTTTGGAAATTTAGAACGATGTTGTTTGCTAATAACACATTGATCACAGATTTGAGAAGGAGTGGTGATTTGAGGAAGGCCCATCACCATATTTTTCTGTTGGAGGGTCTTCAATCCACCAAAACTCAAGTGGCCACAACGAAAATGCCATAGCCTTGAAGGATCTTTCATTTTAGCCATCAAGCAAGATTGAATGCTTTCAATCTTTAATGGAAACAATCTATTTGAACTCATCTAAAAAATTGCAATAGCACCTCGAACAGAATCATAAATTTCACAAACACCATTCTTAATAGTGATTGCATAACCTTTTTCTTGTAACTGACTAACACTCAATAAATTACTTTTCAAGTCAGGAACATACAACACATCAGAAATTGTTTCCACAAAACCATTCTTGGTTTTTATCTTAATATCACCTTTTCCCATCACTTTCACAGTAGAATAATCACCAAAACGTATAGTAGAATGAAAATCTTCATTTAGATGGGAAAAAGAATACTTACTTCCACTCATATGGTTACTGCAGCCTGTGTCCATATACCAAATATCTGCTTCAGATTTCTGTTCATCTTGAACAGCCATCAACAACGTTTTTGCTTCCTTCTTTGTGGCAAAATTTGAATTTTCTTCCTTTTCTTTACCATGAGGCAACCTTGAATAACATTTAGATGCATAATGACCATATTTATGGCATCAAAAGCACTCGACCTTGGATTTGTCAAAATCCCGTCCTCTGCCTTTGCTGCGAGATTGGTCATTATTGGTCTTAAAATTCCTGTTGTCATCCCTTTTTCTGGGGTCTCCTCTTCCTTTTCCTCTACCTTTACCTCTACCCCTTCCCTTGAAATTGTTGGAATGGGTATCGGTAGAAGCCTTCAAAGTTTGTTCTTCTATGGTTGAACTTTTCTTCATTTCTTGTTCATGGACTAGTAAGGAGCTTTGCAACTCATCAAGAGAGAGTGCATCAATGTCTTTTGACTCTTCAATTGAGCAGACAACATAATTAAATTTTGGAGTCAGCGAATGCAAAATCTTTTCCACAATGGTGACGTCGTTCATCTTCTCGCCATGGATTCGCATCTTGTTGCTAATCTCCATGGTTCTGGAACAATAGTTGGTGATAGATTCTCCTTCCTTCATTGCTAGCATCTCAAAGTCCCTTCTCAATACTTGAAGCTGGGCACGCTTCACTCTCACAGAGCCTTGATACTTCTTCTTCAACAAGTCCCAAATAGCCTTCGAAGTTTCTTTGCAAAGAATAGTTTCCAAGATGGAACGATCAATGGCTTGAAATAAATAATTTTTTGCCTTCAAGTCCTTCAGCTTTCTTGCTTCTAATTCTGCAGTTTGGGTTTCTGTCAAGACCGCACCTGCTGGTGGTTCTTGTATCCCAGATTCAATGACTGCCCAATATTCCTTTGATCACAAAAAATTTTCCATTAGCATGCTCCAATGGTCATAGTGACCATCAAAGTGTGGGATGGCTGCTTGCACAAAATTGGAATATGTGGTTATGACTGTTGCTACAAATAAAGAACTGTTGCTGCAAAGAAAAAAAAATGTGTTGCAGGATTGGACTACTGCCTGTCACTCTCACTTTCCCTCTTTGAACACCCAAGTACACACTTCTATGTAGAGGCTCTGATACCACTGTTAAAAGGAAGACACAAAGAAAGAAGAAAATGATTTAGATTGCATAAATTTCTTTCTATAATAAAACAAAACAAGACAAAACCCTTTATAGGCTTTACACCAACCGAAAAGTCCACTAAAGTAGTTATCACAACCCCACTAATTTAAAAATGTAGCAACAACCCCACTTACTCCACAAAAGTAGCTATCACAACCCCACTAATTTAAACATGTAATGTAATACCTCATAATTTAGAATGAATAAACAAGAATTTTTGTCAATTAATTTATCCAATAGTATATGTATAAAGAATTATGGACCATTATTGAATTAATGATCCAG